>DF245409.1:7640-20510 GCA_000507305.1 Breviolum minutum Mf 1.05b.01 | reverse complement strand
GGCGTTGTGATGCTTCCGTTGCCTGTCAGGTCCATCATTTTTGCTTTTGCACAAATCAGTGAAGTGTACCACAAATCTGAAGTGTACCAAGTTAACAGAGCTGATGCTTGGCAGGGTCGCACAAATCGAGAATGTGTACCGATTTTGGCTTGAGCCTCCAAACGTTTTTTTGATCCAGGGCTTAGGCCGGCGCTTAAGGCGTTTCAGCCGCACATGCGCATGGGCTTTGGAAAATAGCAGAGAGAGAATGTATAAACATACATACAAATACAGTATATTATACATGTGTTGTGTGTTGTGTTTATCCAGCACGACCCTCCAGTCTGTGCACCTTGCAAAGCATGCCGCTGAAATACAGCCTCCATGTACAGGGAGACTATCTGCTCCATGCATCTGATTTGCAATAATGCCATGTTTGTTTGCATAACATAGCATGTGTAGACATGTGCAGACACATGTAAACATGTGCAAACATGTGGAAACTGCTCAAATGCATTTGCAACATGTCCATAGAGACATCTTCTATGAAATTGTTTTGCTTCAATCAGCTCCGCAGGTATACAGCACCATGAGCCAAAGTGTCCACGCCGCAATCAAAAAGGAATGTAAATATCAACACAGCAAAACTTACAATACAAATCAGCTGCAAGGGAATGATTCAAATGCCCAAACCCACAAACGCCTTTTTATTTCCAACTGGTTGAATGGGCCAGCGTCGGCTCAAGTCAAAATCACGGCAACAATGCGCCCACATCATGGGCACTCTGCCCTATGCTGGGAAAAATACAGTAATTTGATAAGCCTACAAGCCTTTGAAAGTTGGAAATGATACATTCTGTCGGCCGTGAAGCTTTCTTCCTGTTTTACCACTCTTTGCAAGACTTTGGCATTTCTTGTTCTGGACTCTGTGGTAAAAAAAAGGATTGGGCTGAATAAAGGTTCCTTAAGACTCCCCTTTTGCAACTCCTTCCTGAACCTTTCGCCTGCTTTCAAAGTTTGATCTGTTCTTTGGATCTAAGCTGGGAAAATCCTTCCTGTCTTCCCACGTCCCTCACAACTCTTGTTCCACACTCTGTATTGATCATTCTATGGACGCTGTACACAAATGCTGGGAAAGTGCCTGAGCTTTCTCTTCCCACTTTCAACAGGCGCCATAATCGAGCACCTGCAGGCACTCCAAGCATGAATCGACAGCCCGCCCTCAAGGAACACCGGTTTAGAGATACCGTGGCTTCAGCTTCTGGTGCAGCCAACTGAAGGCTCAATCACAAAGCCTAAGGCTAGGACTAGACTGCAACATCGCTGGCAGACGGGAGAGGGACCGACTCAACACCTGCACATATCTTCTCTTCAAATATTATCTTGGCCACATATCTTGGAAGGAGGCACTGGAAGTCAGGGCCTACAAATTTCTTTAGAGGTCGTTTGCGGATGTTTGTCCATGCGTTTATAGCTGTCATCCGATTGAGCAGCCACAAAGGAGTTACTGTTGCACTTTGACTCTGCAGTACAACTTTGTCAAACCAACACGTCTGCAAAAGCTCTGGCTATTTGACAGAGGTGGCGCTCAATTGCCGGCTTGAAATCACCCTGTCTGTCAATCTGTCTTACGTCTGCCGGAGAGCTGAAAAAAGCTGGTGCAAGAGGAGATAGGACACCATGAAGCCGTGCTGCTTCTTGTGCAAAAAGAGGAAAATCTGAGCTTCTATCATTGCAAAACCTCCTTCGAAGCCACACAACAGTCGCATTGATCTCACATCCAAAATGCAAATTCAAGAACCGTGGAGTGTCAAGTGTGCCTGACATGCATTTTGATCGTATGCACACTCTCAGCGAGAGCTTTCCAAGACTTGCCTCCAGTGCACCTCTGCCGCATTCGAGATCTCCAAATCAGAAGGGAAGTTTTGCCTTCTTTCGGTGCTTAGTTTCCCGCGAAGATCCGCAGGAAACTTGCGGCCTGGGCTCATAATATCCATCCAGGATCAGTGAGTCTTGCAGAATTTGTGATGCACAGTTGAAGTTCGCAGTGAATGGGTTTCGAATCATGTCGGTTACAAAAATAATTGTTCTTGCCGCCCTTGAGAGTGAATTCCTGACAGAAATACAATGCTTGGTTGAGCGAAGCCTGAAGCCCTATCTGTGGGTCCTGCCAACATACCTTCGAAAACATGCACAAGCAAGATTCAATCATGCATGTGCGGTTTGAAAGGCACCCCAAAAGGCACACAAAAGAGACAGAAAGGGAAGCCCTGTCTACAACTGATGGCCTCTGTTCATCTGAACATGGATTATGGGGTATCAGTTTTAAAAGGTCCTCTATGGGTTATGGAGGTTTCGTCAACTTCTTACTACCCTGTTCATCCACTAATTTTGTCACCTGCTCAATAATATGGTTTTATGGTTTTGTCATGTCTTTGATTCTGATGGTGGCAACGTTGCAACGATGAATCGCTCGTCCATTCCACTCTGAGGATCCATGGATTTCAATGGTCCTACGAGTTAGAGGCCTTGGACTATCTTTGGCTACACTTACTGTAGGCACCTATGAAAACATGAACGCTGGAGGAGAAACTACAAAGCTTGAACTTATAGAAGGATAGCACTTTCTTTGGCCCACAACAAGGACAGCAAAGCATGAACCTTGAGCTGTGGTCAAAACCTTTTGCTGTTCCTGAGTATGGTATCGGTTCGTTCAGTAGGAAAGAATGGTTTTCACATGTTTTCACCACAGCTGGTCTTCGTGAATTAACTTGTTCAGTTCCACATTGGGAATAGTCTGCCCGGGATCAAAATGATGCAAAGCGAGTGTTGGTTGGTATCGCTTGGGGTATCTGTGGGTCCTGCCAACATACCTTCGAAAACATGCACAAGCAAGATTCAATCATGCATGAGCGGTTTGAAAGGCACCCCAAAAGGCACACAAAAGAGAAAGAAAGGGAAGCCCTGTCTACAACTGATGGCCTCTGTTCATCTGAACATGGATTATGGGGCATCAGTTTTAAAAGGTCCTCTATGGGTTATGGAGGTTTCGTGAGCCGCTTCCAAGTTCAAGGCAACTTCTTACTACTCTGTTCATCCACTAATTTTGTCGGCTGCTCATGTGACATGTCTTGCTTCAGCATTGGCGAGCCAAAAACTTGCCAGATGATTTTCTGAAGCAAGACCTGGTGAACATCTCGCGCATTCAATAGCCCATGCGACTGATTTCATGGAATCAACTAGAAAAAGGCCTTTTCGAATCTGAAGACGATTGAAACCTGTTTGGTCGTCAGTGTGGCAGCATCTGTGGTCAAAGAGTTGTTCGCATCCAAGTTCGATCATGCTGGAAACGGAGAGTGAACAAGAATTGCCACATGCCACGCGGACTGTGATGGAAAGGTATCGTGAAGTTTGCGCAGTAGCATCTGTCGTGTGCAACTATGCATGCAGCCAGAAGTTGTAAGAAATCGCGATGATGCTTCTTTGCCACATAGCATGTCGCTAGAACCAAACAAGACCTGAACAAAGAAATGAGACTCTTCTGTTTGCAAATAAAGAGAGTTTTTCGTCCAAACAGGATTCAAACGGAACTACAACTGCTTATTTCAACAATTTCCCGTTTGCCAGGCAACGCCCTTGCTTCAATAGATTATTTTTTGCTGACAGTTTGAGGCGTAAGTTGTGACACGTGCATCTGGCCTCTCTGTCAAACTAGGACTAGAAAAGGATTGTCAGAATTCGGCCAATCCAAATCCAGATGCTTGTTCTCTGATGTTTCTTTTGCTGTTCCAATTGAAACATGAAGGCTCAGCAGAGAGCAGCAGGTTCGACGTAGTCCGGTAGAGATTGCGTTGCCAATCGAAAGCAAACTCGCAAGCACTAAGCACTCTCTATTCAAATGAAAGTCGGGTTTTTCAGAGCTGAGGTTTGGGAAAGTTCTGTGTCATTATTCTTAGAATATCTTTAGGGTGACTTGTTGCCCTTGTGACTAGCTGAACCGAATGTATGAACCACAGGAAACTCGGCATCATTGACTCTGAGCTTAAAGGGGGTTCTAAGGGGGCAGAAGCCACAAGAGCGGTTCACTTGTGCAGAGCCCCACCAATACTGGATTCGTTAGCCCTTCTATTTATACACGCCATTGGATGTTTTTGACCAGGGTCAAGTTATCAACCAGCTTGTGGCCAACACAGAAATTTCTTATGCATGGCTTAATCATCTCAAGAAAATACAGTCACGACTCTGTTTGGAGACTCAAACTTTCCAGGTCGCATTCACAGTTTGCTGCACATTCAAAGGTCTGATTCACATAAACAGATGATCCTAGTGCACGACTTTCAAGAAACGAACATCTCGCAGGTTGCGCTTTAGACCCCGAGAGAGAGACAGGTAATATTGATACCGCATGCATCACCATTATGTTTTTGATGTTTTCAATAGTTAGCTTTCCGCGTTGATGCAAAGGTGCTTTTAGCCACAACACCAGCCAAGCATCCTGCAGTATTCAAGGCTGAATAGCAGGCAGGATAGATCGAATCGGTCGCCATGACTAAAGCACTGTTCCCCCAAGGCTAGCGAAAGACAGTGCCTGCAAAGCCTTGCATGCTCTTCAAAATTCTTCACCCTCCACAAATTTCATACGAATCGTTGTGGAGCTTCCAGCGTGCAAACAATCTCTTGGCCTTTGCAATACGATTTGGAACTTGGTACCAATTGGCACCAATCATCCAAAGAAAAGGTTTGCACAGTTCTCCGGCGAGAAAGACTCTTCAGGCATCTGGCACATCTCTGTGTCAACAGCACTGCCTAGAGAGGGTCAATTACCCAAGTCATTTCAAGGAAATTGCGAAGCTTCGGGAGACCCTGCTTTTCAAGCCTATCTGACAAATGGCTACCTCTACCTGTGCCTTTATTCGGCACACCCCACATACTCCGCATGCTTGATGGGAAAGAGTCTTCAAAATGATCCTGGTCAACCATGTTCTTCCTGGCATACATGGGAAGTCTCACTCGCCAGGCACAGGCTTCCAGTTTCCAAGGCTTCCCACGCTTCCATTCTTGGCGCAAAAAGAGGCCGAAAAAGGTAAAACGACCGAGACGAGAGGTCTGCATGGCACGTTTTGCTCATTTTGCGTCGTCAGTTCAGCAAACAAGTACAGTAAACCCTAGAAGTAGAATGAAGTAGAACTTAGCGTTATTTATCCTTTGGGCTGGACATTTCACTCCTTCCAAAGATTTCCAAGCAAACTGGAGTTTCATCTCAGTTGTAACGGGGTGTGACTTAAGGCAAACTTGGTACACTTCTAGTTATATACCGCAGTTTTTGTTGGACCCCAATACCTCAGGAGGCGTTTCATTCTAGAGGGACTACTGCTCACTCGATGCTCTTGGAACCAACACTTTATATACGTTTCTACATGCAAATGATCGCTTGGGGAAATCAAAGCTTGACTTTAAGGAAGAACTCTATGGAATCGAGCTGGTGTTTTCAGCCCATTGTCCGTGTCCTCATCCCAAGCAGCTGTCAGAGCACATTGCCTGTTTGATCAGCCAAGTAAATGTACCAGGTGATGAAAAGCACATCAATCAGAAACGGCTACGAAGTGATGCTGAACCAAAATGGGGCACGAGGGGTCGCAATTACGAAATTACGAGAAGTCCTGCACCACCTACATACAAGCCTCGAAGACTGGAAAAGCGACGATTGTCTCCTTTCATTTTGCCTTTAACTTTAATTCGAAATCATGGGCAATAATCTTCAAGTTCTTGCCTCTTGACCAGCCAAGCTGCTCAAAAAGCTCTGCATGGCATACCAACAACCCCAACAACTACGGTTGGCTACTTGACTTCAGGTCTTTTCTCAGAGAAGTCATGTTTGGGTGACAAGGACAGGCCTGAGGGAGGTATGCCAAATGGTCCGATGGTAGGCAAGAGAGAACCATCCCATCAAAAGCAAGACAGTCCATCAAACTTGCAAATGACAATGCAGGTTGGAGTATCAGACTTGACACCAATACTAAAGCCTAGACTCGGTTTCGGCGGAAACACTCCGACATGTATACCACCTATAATACCTACACAAATTCCGGGACAAAATCTGATATTCTCTGTAAAAGGCTGAAGACCCATTGCTGCAAAATCACCAGCAGGCGGGAAAATCACGCCACGGCAAGAACAAGTGAGGCACTCTGCTTCCTCCGACGAACCCCAGTGAGGGCACAAATCAAAACAAGTCAGGCTACTGCTGTGCTCGAAACTGACACCTGTCAGCTTGAGCTGATTCTGGCAGAAATGTTGTATCTGTATCAGCTGCATGACCTTCAAAGCTGGGACGGCACTTGGGCAGAACTTACCTGCTGAGTTCACCCTGGAACAAAAGTTTAGACTTTTAGTGAGATTCCCATCCCCAACAAAGCTTAAAGTCCCACCATTCAGCAGGAAAGAGTATTGCACCAAGAATGGCATGATATTTCAATATTCCTGCTCAACCCACACCCAGCGTTGGCTTCCTCTGACAGCCCACTATTGCTGGCACAAACAAATTTGACCTCTTCGACTTCACAGAGTGCGAGTTTTATAAGTTGAATCTTCAGGCAACAGACCCTTTGCTGGGAGCACAATTCATGCTCTTGAGAAAAAACAGCAACAGTTCTGCTATTTGTGGCAGTGTCTTCGAATCATGCAGAATTAGCTCCGCAAATTCACCTGAATTCTGTCCAAAAAAGTGACTTCAGCTCCGCTTTTCGCGGACTTGCCCCATCCTCAGCCGACATAGCTGGAGCGTGCGTTTTGCGTGTGCGCTCAGAGACGGCTCTACAACAACTGAAGTTTTGCCGTGGACTTTGGGTCTATTGGTCTATGTTGTTTTGGCCTTCCAGCTTTTAACAAACATACGCCAGAATTACATGTGATGGTCTTGCGCTTTTTGGCCAATTTCTCAAGGAATGCTCCTAAATTGGCGTCGCGGCTGCGGGCGTCTCCTGGACTGGGCTCTCCCATAAAGCTCACCTCCAACACTCCATGAAGCATCTCTTGATTGATTGTTTGAAAACTGTTTTATTGTATCTGATAACTGGTGAGATGGATTTCTACCAACATCCATCAACAAGTCAATTCCGGTGCTTGCCAAAGGGTGGCTGCAACATCGAAACATTCGTGCTGACATGCCCTACAATCTAACCAGCAACGCTTCAAGTGCTTGCGTGGCGTATCAATTGAATTTTGACTTTGAATTGACTAACCAATCTCACTTTGAGCAAACGTTAGAATCTCCCTTTGACTGAAAGTCGTGAAAGGAAGGCTCTCCTTAGAAAGCGTTCCGAACTTGAACCTCAGTTGGCTTTGGCATGGGAACATGCTGAACACACTCTCGAACACAGTTTGTCTTACAATGTCGCTGTGTCTTCCGCTGCAGATGGCCTTGACCTAGCAAGAACTTCATTTCTCAAAACCTCTCGATCGATGTGCTCGTTTCAGGATTTGCCAGCTTAAAAGCCGCAGGAAGCTGGCTGAACACGCCGAAGTTGCTTTTGACGAGCCTTATGTTTCCAGCAGTTATATACCCATTAGCTTTTGCTGCCACTGGCTCGGCGCCATGCCAGCGCAACACATGAAGGCGCGACACTTCCCATAGCCAAAAGGCCGAAAAGGATTCCATGATCCGAAATATCACCCCAAAACGAATGGTTCAATCTTCCTGTGTTGCAAGAATTCCGGAGAATGGAAGCACACGCACAATTGGGAAAGGGTAAAGGGTTGGGAGAGGGTGGTGCCATTCGAGCAGTTTTCACCCTGAAGTCTACAGGGGGTGTTCTATCCAAGGTTCTTGGTGTGAATGGCATATAGTAATGTATTATAGTGGCATGGTAGGCACTTGGTAACAGCACGCAGGCAAGCTAGGAGGCCAAAATGATACACCAAAATGACACACAGCAAGGCGATGCCGGAATTCTACCCATGTGAATTGCTGCTATGAAGTCTTAGTTCCAGAGAAAGATTTGCAAAAGCTGCATACTTTGGGGCCTGTCTTCATGTCAATGCCGGGATGAGCCTGCACGCTGAGACTGCTTTGGTCAAGAATAGTTTCTAAGCGCAAGAACCCAAGCCTCGTTCTTCACTTCCATTTGCACAGTGAATGCGCAACAATACCATCTTGGAAGCTAACATGAAGGAATGATGTAATTGCAGTGTATATAGACATAACTCAACATATACAGAGAATCCAGTGCTTCAGAAAATGACACAACTGTGAGGGAAAGCACTGCTATCCGGCAAGTGCCTTACTTGATAAAGAAACTTTTGCCCTTCGGAGCGTTTGAATGCGGAGACTCCATTTAATGATTCACAAGTCTGAATCATCTCTACCAATGATACTCTCGCTCCGGCCAGCAGTGTAGCACGAATTCTATCTCATAAAGCGTCAAGTCTGCAAATCCCCTTTGCCCGCTAAACTCCCAAAATATATAGTCGAAAGAAAACATGGCAGAGTCTGATGCAACATCCAAAACAGTCTGATGAGCCACGGGATGTGTGCAAATGCCTTGAAAACCAGTCATGCTTATCCCTGAGCTCTGCATCACTTTCGCCCCGATGCTCTGCTTGGCATTGCAGCATGGATCCTGCTTGCTTGAAGTGTGCTTCCCCGAGATGCAACAGCAATCAGACTTACCCACTGCATGTGCTGCCAACTGCATTTCCTGCAAGTTCTTCGTATGGACAAGTCGAAGCACTGAGCCAAAAGGGTCAAAAGCCCATGCTGCCGAGTGCATTGAGTGCATTCCTTGATGCCAGGCACAAAAGCAACAAAATCTTGGACCTGCGCACGTTCTCGGGGTGGTACTCGCCAGCTTGATCCCTCTGTTAAAGTACCCCCAAATGATCTCTTGTTGGCAAAGAGTGACAGTCTTATCCAGTTTTACATTCTTCTTCTTCTTGCTTCTGAACAATCAGTTTGCATTGGGATCGTACCAGCCCCCAAGTTTGCTACATGTTCTTGCCTCAAGGGTTGGCGCCCTGGTGCACCTAGAGTAAATACTTCCCAAAAAAAAAGGCCCTGATGAGTTTCGACTCCTTCTCCAGGAGCCTTTCAGTTTGCGCTGTGATCTTGCATTCCTTCGGCCACATAGCATACCCATTGCATGATGTCGAAAGAATGCTAGGATTTAGCTCTTTTGTGCCCGTCCGACTGCCACTGCCGGAGACTCAATTTACCCGAGCTCGGCATCTATCTCTTGACTGATTGACAACAGCAGCCATTGTTTGGCGCCGCCCCGATCAAACTGGGCAAACTTGGATTGTGCAACATCTTACACCGTGCTTCTCACCACTAATCAGGGATCAAATGTTCCTCTGCACTGTCGCGTTGTCAAGATTTATACTCACGTGTATTTTAGTGAGCTGTGCCCTTCAAGTTTTTTAGTAATATCTATATGTATATATATAAAAGGGCATTTTTGTTTTTTTTGTCTACTGGTCCTTAATGATCCATAAATGCCTCACTGAAGCCATGAAAATTCTGTGTGTTAAGATATGATCCTCAAGACTGTTTCAAAGATGCATCCGGGTGTGTCGGTGAAGTTTGGGTCACGGCTTAACGGGTGTCATGATCCTTTATCAAATAAGCTTAAGCACGCATCTCCGGGATAGCTTGTTGGTGGTAGAGCCAAACCTTGAAGGGATCAGAATTTGTCAAAATCTAGTGAAGCTTGTCAACTTTTACAAAAGACGGAGCGAGATGATCCAGCACTTGCAGAAATATTTGAGAAATAAAGCTCACCCACAGACATGGTAGTGTTCTTTTCTTACTTATGCTGCACTTGGTATATGTTACATGTAAATGTGTTCGCTGTTAGCAGTAACATGTTCATACTCCGAATTTTACATTTGCGTCAGCAAATGTACACTTCCAATATCTGTACTTTTCAAAATTGTGTCCAAGATCCTTTTCTGTAGCTGGAATTCACTGGCTGTTTTTGGGGGCCTTCAAAGTCCCAGGAACTGAAGATTTGTGGCTTCAGTTTGTCATTGCCCGATGGTTTGCGCAGTATGGCTGGGATGAAAAGCTCCGTGCCCTTGTCAAACGAAGAGGGAGGTTTCACCTCAGGTTTTTTGTGGCGGAGAAAGTGAAAGAAGACAGGCCTGCTTTTTTGATTAAGCAGATTTTTGTTGATTGATATTTGCAGGAATCAGCAAATTGCACAATTTTTTGGGGGGTGAATTAAATGATACAAATCAAATTTGTGTATATATGTATGGTTATGTTGAGGGGGACTTCCACTTAATAGTGCATTGTTTGGGTTGGTAATAAAATGACCCCTGATTTTGACATCCAATTTGGTGGTCGTATCTGAGTGGATCCAACATTTGACCCGTGGACATCCAATAGGGTCACCATTGGGGGCCTGGTCCAGTGGAGTCGCAACGCTGATACAGAACAACAATATTATATACCCTCCTGAAGTTTATCATAGCCGCTGAAAAATGATGCTGGGAAGACGATCCTCTCCTTTTGGGATGGTATATTTTCAGGGGCTATGTTCAACTTCCAGGGGGTACATACCCTAAATTAATTTTAATTAGCGCTTAAACTAAGATGATTTAACATAAAATCGTCCCTGAAACCTGGTACTTGGAAGAGTTTTGCTTTTTGGGGTTGCCTCTCGGAGGGTGAATCCATGACAACCAAGCTACTATGTTTATACAAAGGTTTTGTGTGGTTTCAGTGATTCAAATCCTTATCTTTTTTTTGAAACCTTGCTCCTGCCAATGTCATCTTTAAGAAACAATCCTGGTTTCCATCCATATTTTAGTTTCATTTGGTCCATAACTATCTATTCTACAAGTCTGCTTGAAAAATACCTCCGTTCAACAACAGTGCCATGCCTTTATACGGCCCACACGCGCCCAAAGGATTACAAAGATACTATGGGCTATGGGCAATTTACACCACCATGCCACCAAAAAACAGAAAAATGAAAAATGCCCCAAAACTCTGGGAGTGTTTTTGGCCTCTGAAATTGGCTAATATATAACTAAAATTCAATGACCATCCAGGGGTGAAATTCATGCAACTTTCCCAATGCCAAGCAACGAGCCCAAAGTGCTACCCCACCACCTGCTCCACACATTCGTCTCGTTTAGACCGGTTATCTGGCATGCAGGAGGGGCGATATACCAATGATTGCATTCATTCCAACAAATGACTGCAGTCTTCACATGAATTCACAGAATGATTGTCTGCTTGAAGTTTTTCGAAGAGCACCAAATCTTCAGGACCACCCCACGTGTGAAAAGCATAGGCTATTCCACGATGGCGGTGCTTTATATACTATTGTCTATTGTCTCGACATTTAAGAATTTTCATATAGAATGTGAATCTGGATAAATATAGTCGACTCTGATATCCTCGGTTGAGCCTGCTAACTTCGCACCTTCATTCAAAAAGTCTAATGGTGCCATCGCCACTGTCTAGTCATTTTCTTGGTAACCCTTTGCGCCGAAGCCCTTTGCTAACCGTTCGCAGTATAACTGATGCCTGCCAAGTACCAAGGACCTGACTGTGGTTGCAGGCTTGACCCTGAAGCAGCTGAAAACCCTTGATGCAGGTCCGGGCTTCCCTCGAAGGCACTTGCACACCCACACTCCTATCATTGTGCCATGCTGCCTAACTTTCAAACCCTGAACAAACGAAGCCTTTGGTGGCCAGCCGCAAGACGATTGGTCACAGGGAGAAGAACGTGTGAACAGGCGCTGGACACATTTCTGTTTGGCAGCCATATTTGGCAGCTGACTTGTGCTAGTATGGGCATGTGCAGCTTGATGTAACCAGAAGCGAAGCATGTGGATGTCCCTGCAAGTGGGGATGGTTTCATATGTTTTCCCAGGATCATTTTTAGTGACCGCAACCTGAAAAGAGACAAGTTGCAGCGTGGTTTCCAATCTACCTTGGCCTGACGGTAGGAGCTCAAGCGATAGATAGAAGCTCTTATTCTACTTTTGCTGCTCGTCCACAGATTTCCAGTTTCGAAGTTGCCCGATGCACTGGAGTTCTGCACCTGTGTGAAACTCCTTGGAAATCTCCAAGCCATGCTTTCCTGACAAAGACGCCTTGAGGACTAGATTCTGTAGTTGGGCCAACGACCAGAATGTGTAAAGCCAAGAGAAAGTTAAAAATCTCGGAGGTTTCAAGTGATCTGTGTCATGGACCTGGAAGTATGTAGTTTCAAGTGTTTCTGGTCTCTGCGGGCCAGCATTCGATTCAAACCCTGCACTGCCAAGCAACACGTGGGATCACGACGGTGCTGCGGCAACCGCTACTCCAAGACTGTGAAATCAAATACGACATCGACATGTCTCAAGTCTGAAGTTGCATTGAGCAGTGTATTTACTTTACAGTACTCCTTTAAAACTGAGTTTCAAAAAATGTGAGAGGAAGACCCCTTTCGAGCAGTTTCAAAATTTGGCTCGTGGTGGGACTTCTGCATACGACACAGTGGCTGGCGGTTGGGATCGTTCAAACAAAGTTGCATTGAAGTCCATCAAAAGACATTGCTAAAGGGGTGGTTCTACCAACTCAGAGCCATGGATTGGATCATCGCCGTTTGTGTGGGGTGGGTTTGATGAGACGTCCTCTTTCAAGATCACCTTTTGGGAAAACACAAGCGCCGAGCGAGGAGTTCAATCATACAAACATTGATCTCCAAGTTCGGCAAGTCCTTCAAAGACTCATGCAGCAAGTCATGCGGATTCCTTGGCCTCGCCCGTTTAGGAGCAGTTCGTAGCATTGGAGTCTGTTCCACAGGAGGCCTCAACACCAACAACGACAACAACAACACCAACACCAACACCAACACCAACGCCAACACCAACACCAACAACAACAACAACAACAAC
>DF245408.1:0-17521 GCA_000507305.1 Breviolum minutum Mf 1.05b.01 | reverse complement strand
ATCTTAACACGAGGTGCTCTCAGTGAAAAAAGGTGTGACCTGCTTTACTACTCTATGTCTTTCTCTATCCATTTCCTGTGAAGACCGGAACAGTAAGGTTTGACCAATCTGGTACAATTTGTAGATGCGTTCTGAAGCGGTCTCCCTTTCGAAAGCGTGCAACCAAGCTCCTTAGGCATCACGGAAGATGGGATGATTTGAAGACATGGAACGTGGGAAGATGGGGTAACATATAGAAAATACATTTGTATATTTATGTATCACATCTCAAATCTGTATCAGATTTGCTAAATTTTTTTGGAGTTTCGGCCGCAAAAGAGGTTTCTTTGGGGTCATGACTATCCACATCTTGTGGTTGGAAGATCACATGCGAAGATCAGGAACGCCGATCGATTCTGAGATGCTGCTGGAAGAGTTGAGGTCCTGCAAGGCCCTGACGGCCTGGACTTCCCAGTTCGAAGCAACCATTTAGACGTAGGACAAAAGATATGAAAATTCCGTTTTTTTTTCCGGCGAACAAAACATAGGACTTCCTTTGAAACATCATGTGTTTAGGTGGTGTTGAAGGAGCAAGCAAAACATTCGCGATGTTTTCTGGTGTTTCTTGGATGGCTTTTCTTGCCTAGAAGGTCTCAGCACCTTTAGCTATCGGAACCAGCTCAAAGACAGCCGTTTCCCAAAAGGGAAATCGCAAGTGGCGGGTTCCGTCGGTGGAAAAATCAATGTGTGATACTTTCCCTGAGCTCTTTGGAGGGTGCCTACTACCTTTGTGAGGTTTTTTGATGGGTAAGTGCCCCTTTGAAAAGGTTGTTGGTAACCTCCAACTAGAGAATCACAAGATCATTTCGATCACCTGGTATCTAGATTTTGATTTTCGTGTTCAATGACCTTTATAGTCATATAAACAGATGACTTTTTTTCGCTATCCGAAGAGACATTGGTTTATGTGCGACTTTGTTGACAGCGACAGCTTGCGACTCGCACAGTCGCCATTTGCTGCCCAAACTCGTTGGATGTTCTCAGTTTCGCGAAAAAAAGGCAGGATTTGGTGGTGCGGTGCCTCAGGTTTTTCCCCGAAAAACAAAAAACATTTGGATGAAGGAGGGTTGAAATCCCAGACTGTAAAAACCTAAAAAATCATTGTTCTACCAGATTTTTCGGTGCTGCACACATTTTGTGACCCGAGGCTGGGGGAAGAGACAACGCTGCATGGGGGCAGCTTTAGTAGGTGCCTGGAGAGGTGGTGGTTTGTATGTCAGGTTTTTTGGACTCTTGGTTGGTGAGTTTTCATCTGCAATTTGGGGATGTTTTGGGAAGATTTCGTTTGGGAACAGAGTCCCTTTGTGGTACTAAGATTCCTAAAAGCATTTTTCAAAGGGCAAAACAAAAAGTGTGCCCCTGAGGTGGCTTGAGTTTCAATGATTTCGAAGTCATTGACCCAATGATACCCAATGTGATCTACATTTTCTTCTTGAAACAGATACAGCACTGCCTTCTCCATTTAATTGCACGTTATGAATTCCAGAAGGAATGCTTGAGGAGAAATATACTCCAGAACCTTAGGTAATATTTTCAAACATCCCCTCTTTGCTGAAAACTCCCAGGCTGTTCCACAATTATTTATGTTGGAGTTTTCTTCGAAATGACGGCTTCGATGTGGATTCTACCTTCGAAATGACCCCATCCCAGCTCTCCGGGGGCGGTGTGTAACCATGACAGGCTGCTCATGTAGACCTAGCCAGCTTCTTAGTCTATCCAACTCTCGGAGAGTTGATCCATTTGCTGAAAACACCTTGAGATCTGAGACCATACTTGGAGCGTTTTTCGTCAAGTAACAACCAGTAACTTTGGGGTCGGAACCGCCATAGTAAAGCTTTTCATATCCCTTTTTGTGTTGGGGATATTCTTTGGGCTTATTTTTTTCAAAAGAAGCATAAATTCTTTGTTGGTTTGAGGTGAGGAGCAACCTTCAAGAAGTCTGAGACCTTTCCTTCAGGCTTTGAAGGAAGCAGGCCCATCAAGCTCCACAAAAGACATTTGCATTTCTCCGAAAATCTCAATGATTCGTCACCCATGCAGATTCATCGCTTGCTTCCAGGTGGAGTTGAGAAAACTCCAGATGCACAGGTTGGGAGACGAAGAAAAAAACGGACACCCAACAAACGGCCTGTGTGCAAAACAAGTTAAACAGCCCAACAAAGACTGGCTGTTGAGGCAAATATTACTGTAAATATCCCTCAAGACTTCCAGATTCCAACTTTTCAAGATTTTTTGTGCCATATCCTGCATGGTTTTTGTTTTTTCTTCATGTGGTCCTAGTTTAACCAGTTTAATCCACAGAGCTCACAGGGGAACAAGCGGTTCCTCGACCTGTTGGACAGCAGCTTTCCAGAACTAGAGCTCTATAGAAGAGGTGGAAGCTGCTCGATGTGTTGCTATTCTGGGAGAGATTGCTAAACTTGATTCACATTTTTGCCAGGGTTTTTCTCCGAATTTTCACCAAAATTTGGTTGGCCCATTTTTCTTCCCCAGATTTTTTTTGGGAACCTCCAGAGTTTTGTTGCCAGGTCGGATCCAGACTAGTCCGGGAGTGCAGGAAGTGGGGAACAGCCCAACAGTGACTTGGATTACCATTGAAGCTTTGCACCTTTTTTTTTTGGTGCAAAAATGGGTGTTTCTTTTTTGATATTAGTGGCTGTTTGTGAAAAAGCGACTTGTCTATAGGTCTCAAAAGATGAAAGTTGTACAACAAAAACATTGCAACCAAAGAAATTTAGATAAACAACGGTGGAGATTCGTTGATTTTTTGAAAAAAACTAAGGAATACTACCGGACGGTGGGTGCTATTGTGGCACTGCTCGCATGCTACTCCTCAGCTCAAAATGCTCTTCGGCTGTGACGTCTTTGTGAATCAAAACAAAACAGCAACTGGGTGGTGGGGTCCATTTATAGGCCATTTATAGGGGTCATAAGCCAATTTACAATTGGTAGGGGCCCACCTGGTGGTTTCAAATCTTTTTTATGTTCACCCCGAAAATTGGGAAAGATGAACCCATTTTGACTTGCGCATATTTTTCAGATGGGTTGGTGAAAAACCACCAACAAAACAACAGCTTTTTAAACTTTTTCAAACCAAAAATGCCCTCTGAACACCCCCCCCATTTCCAAGCAAATTTCTCAGTGAATATCAGCTTTGGTTCCCTTGCTGCGCGTTTGCTGTGCAGCTTTTTTGAGGAAGAGTTTGGACTCCAGTGCGTGTCCGCGGGCCAGCGGGGGCCAATGAGTCTGGATCAAGTACCAGGTGTCTCTCAGATGGGTGGCTTTTGGTGGTGGTTGATGTGTGTTGGGACATGAGTTGGACATGGGATGTTTTTTCCGAGAAAACGGGGTGTTTTCAAACCAAACCCGATGAGTTGAACGTTGAAATGGGGTAGATGTCCCGAGGGTTGAGAGGTTTTTTTTGGGGGGGATTGCAGGAAAGTTCATTAACATGGGCAACAAAAAAGCAGATGCTTGGACCAGCGATGGATGGCGGGATGGATATGTAACACACATGATGTTTTTCGCCGGGTTGGCTTTTCGGAAAGGAACTGTAGAAGCCCAAGGGTGATTTGTATGTCGGGGTGTGGATATGATATTAATACAATGCAAGGTTTCTGATGATGTGGAATGCCATTGCAAAAATCACTGTATCATGTTTCGTGACGTGATTTTTGACGCTAGTTGTTTGTAAAGGTGATGCTGATGATGAAGAAGAAGATGATGGTGATGATGGTGAGTGATATGGTGATGTGGTGAAGGTGATAGTGATGGTAGTGATGACGGGGTTGGTGATGATGCTGATGTTGCTGCTGAAGTTTGAGAAGGGGAAGGGTGAGTAGACAATGAGGATGAGGAGTAGGATGAGTCGGATGAGCGGCTGCAGCATTCTAGGGAGCAATTCACCAGATATCCAAGGCTTCGCACATTTCACTCACCAATGCAGTCAAACCTCAACCAGTGTGGGAGGTAGAAACGTAGAAAACTAGAAATTGATCAATGCCTATAGCTAGGTGTTGGTTTCAAACATATTGTATTCTCATCCCTATTTGATGAAATTGGATCAATTTTGACTTGCGCATATTTTTAAGATGGATTGCTTCAACAACGAACAATTTTCCCTAAGGAGTACTACCAGTTTTGCGAGAAGTTTGCCAAGCACATGGCAACAGAAGCAGACTGGTGGGGCATGCTGATTTTTTTGGCGCCTCGGTGGTTGGTGGTTAAAACTGCTGTTTCGGCCGAGGAGTCGACATGGATTTCCATCATATTTCCATCATATTCATATGTGGGTTTCCTAAAATGGTGGTACCCAACAACCATGGGTTTTCCCACTAAAAATGGACCATTTTGAGGTGTTTTGGGGGTATCACCATTTAAGGAAACACCCATATAAGGTCATGATCTCATCATATTTCATTCATAAACTTCCAGTTTCGGATAAAATTTTCACAACAAGAAGTCGACATCCTGACATCCTAAATCTGGACAGTCGTCACCTTAAAGGTTGTCTTTTTTGGGATGTTTGTTTTTTTTCCGTGTAAAAAAAAAACACCCACGACCTTACGACCTCTAAGGTCATTCACGACGTCGGGAAAAGCGATGAGTTCCGGAAGGTGGTGAATGATACGTTGCCGCCACATCAACAGACAGATGATCACGACAAAGCCTTGTCCAATGTGTTGTGGCTTGGTGGAATTAAGCCCTAAGAATGGCCGAAAATCCCCATTGGGTTTCCCTACAGTTGGGGTTATAATTATATAATTCCATTTTTTTTTACGAGTAGGGCGCCCACCTTGTCGGGGAGAGGTTTGTGTGGATGATGAGTTTGCCGGGGATGTATGGGGAAGTGGGACGAGGATGCGATTCTCTCATTGACATCCGGGTCAGGGGGTAAAACACACGCTGATTTTTTGTTTTCGGGGGAAGTTTGATGTGTGTGGTACTTGTGGAAGTTGAAGTCAAACATAATCAAAACAGGAATGAAAAGACAAAGACCTAGAGAAGTTCCACGAATTTTCTCCCCCAAAGCGGGAGTAACTACTCGCACGCTGGCACCGGGGCAAACGCTCATTTTGAAAGGTGAGAGGGTTTCGTTGATCGCCCTTAACCCTCCCAAACGCCCAAGGAAAAATGAAAATCTCAAGAAGCAGCTCTTACCTTCTGTCGCTTGGCGGCAACTTTGAGTTGGGGTGTGGCAACAATTTGTTGGCGATGTGAAGACCATCAACTCTTGGCCCGTGGCGAAACTAAAATTTTGGAGACTTTGGGGCCCACCTGAAACCTTGGGGCCCCTAAAAAAAATGTCACCACCAATAATAACGCGGCGCTCTTGGGCCCCGAAATGGTGGACCACCCTTGAAGTCCTACCAAGAAAAGAAACCGCCCGAAATGATGGTTTCCGAAAAACCCATGTGAGTGTTGTTAGTGGGAGAAACTCCCCAAGTACTCAAAAAGCTGTGGGGTGGAGCCGTAAGAATCTGTGATTCTTACCTTTATTCCCTCACCTCGGCTCGCAGAAGAAACTAGAAACTTGATAAAAATGGTCTCATATTGATATTTCTCATACAGTTATATACATACATATATATACATATACATATAAAGAAACACATACACAGTTACACCTTTTCATCAAATCCTCAACAACCACATGAGTTCCGAACGAAGTACATCCAATCTCAGGTGATGATGTTGAGTAGACCTCAGCAAGAATCCATCCAAGTTGGCTTCTCCACCAACTTTCAACTACCTCAGTTGGGACAAGGAAACCTCCCAGGGATCGTTTCACGGAGCTGTTGCGTTATGATGAAAGTTTGCTAACTTCGACCGTTGAAACGACTTTCGTTCGTTTTTTTTTGGTGAATTAATGAATAGTAGAAGAAAAAGAGATTGTGGTTCTTTAGATGTATTACACTGACCTGTTCAAGCTGGTGTGAAAAAAAACCATCTTGCCTGAAGAGTTACTCTCCATGACGTGGTCAGGAGAGATTGCCTGTATCAACTTTAGAGGCGGCTGAGTTTCGCATCCTTCACTGAATCACATGGGGTTTTTGGGAGGGGATACTCCCAACATCACGGTTTGTTTTTCAAAATCGGGGATAGATCCATATATTAAAACATATGCACAGATATCGTAACTTAGCCCAGCTCATATCATGGGCGTTTCAAGCCAGGTCTTTTAGAGCTGGAGAGACAGCATCTCTTGAAACTTGGAGATTTTGGGTTGGATGAAGGAAAGTTTGCTGACAGAAACGGAAATCTTTAGCAAAAACGATGGTTATTTTTGCGAGACCTGATCGAATAAACCCATGTTGAACATGCCTTTTGAGTTTCAGGGTTGGACTTGAATTTGTTTCCAGAACGTGGCAAACAACATGTTAAAAGCTGGATGACCATTCTTGCTGTCCCGAAATGGCACCTTAATTCAATCGTCAATTTTGCCCTGTGATTGCTTCAAGATTCTGAGGAATGGCTCGCTCCACTTCTATTTCTATCATTCGATTTTTGACATTGCTGGAGCCTCCTGCAACGATGCTTGGCAGCATTTTTTTGCAAAGTGTGTTTTCATTAAAGTCACGGTGACGTTATTTCAGAAAGGCATTTTTATCAAAGTTTCGCATGGTACTTTTGAAATCCGGGCACTACTTGGAGAATCATCCCAGTTAGTAACTGGTTAGCAACCCACATTTATAGGCCATTTAGCCGCATTTGGAAGGGGAATATCCGGGCACCAAAACGGAAAAGTCTACAGTTTTTCCCCCAAACGGCATCTTGCCCAACGTGACATCATCTCCTGCAAGGAGAAGTTTGTATTTCCATTGGCTTTGGTGCCAGTCTATATGGGCTTCGCAAACGTCCCTTGATTGAATGTCAAGCACTGAAAAGTCCAAACAGCCTGAAATCGTGAAATCAGCTGCCTTGCAGAAATGACTTTCTGGTCAGGATAACAGAGATGTAAATTTCTTGCAGAAAAAAATATCACTATTTTTTTTGTCAGGATGAGTGCAAATTATGATCCATTTTTTAGGTTATATTTTTTTTGAGATCCAATTTGATGTCGCAGATTTGCCAAGGCGATGGAGAATTTGATCACTAAGTTGTGCCTCGACTGGGAGCGATGCCTTCCTGCGAGATATGACTTTGCGTCACTTCAACGGGTAGGGTAGTTTTTTTTTCCAATAAGAAACATGCAAGTTTAGTTGTATCACTAATCACATTCTCGGATTTTTCGGGGTTTCTAGCTTTTAAGATAATCAGCTGATGAATGGGACTGGTTGTTGTGTTTCAAGAAGCGTTCCGCGTTTTTCATCTTCAAGGCTCGAAGATCCACACATCGATGAAAGGAGCAACAAAAAGAGGGTTGGTTTTTCCGGGATGACGGGATCAATAGATGAATCGTGGGATGGCTGCTTCCCTCCTGGGAACTACATTCCGGTAAACTAACATAGCAATGAAAAATCGACACTTGGAAGATGTATTTCCCATTGAAAATGGGGATATTCCATTGCTATGTTAATTTACCAAAAAGGGTATATAACAGTTGCATCTTCTTCGTCATGATTTTGATGTTTTTTTTCTTGGAGGACGTTGTATTTCAACTTTTTGTACACGAACTTCAAGAAGTCAGGGCCTGAGTCAGTGATGATGTCCTTTGCTGCAAAATTTGGAGATCTTCTGGAGTATCCAGAATAATCTGGGGATGATGATGAAGAAGAAGAAGAAGAAGAAGAAGAAGAAGAAGAAGAAGAAGAAGAAGAAGAAGAAGAAGAAGAAGAAGAAGAAGAAGAAGAAGAAGAAGAAGAGTGACAGTCAGGGTGATCTTTATGCCGTTGTTGTTGTTGTTGTTGTTGTTGTTGTTGTTGTTGTTTCACAATGATGATGAGAACCCCAATCCTTGCGGCAGACACGGGGTGGCAATTCGAGCAAGGAAGTGATGTGCAACCTTGGAAATCACTTTTTGATGTGTATTGAATACAGTATCAGTGGTGAACCATGATTCAACTTGATTAAGCTTTCTTGTGTCACATGCATGCTGCTTGACTAGCAAAGTGATCGAACTGGAAGAACATTTTAAGCCGCAATGAAAGGATTATATGAAATTAAAAAAATACAGCAGGCATCTTTGTTCCGGTGATGATGAAGGTTTCCTTCATTGAAGACTGGCAGTGGACATGTGAAAAGACAGTTGTCTTTACGCCTTCTGAAGGTCCTACCCGGAATACGAAAAGGACTTCTCCACCATGTGTCACTTGGCATATCGACAACTTGGTGTACGTCATCGCAAAGGTACCCATCTGTCACCCTAAACTTTCCTGACGTGGTGAGGCGAGAGCATCGTCTTCTGTCATGAAACCGGCCTTGCGACGTTGCGCATACTAGCAATGACACGAAACACCTACAAGAATCCTGCAAAGGTGTCTTGGCATTTCAGACATTTCCAGACCGTTTGGGACTGCAGGATTGACTGGCAGAAAAAATCTATGCATGGACGGTCCATGCCTTTTTTTCCAGTCGTGGTTTTATTGGGATCCTGGATTCGTAAAAAGGGTTTGCAGAAACAACTATCTTGCCTTACATAAATGTAGTAGGTGTAATGTAATGTGAGTATGTCACTTTAGTAGTCAATGACTTGTTTTTTGGTGGACTCTGGAATCACAGTGACATTTTTATAGGGTCCAGGCATCTGAAGAGTTTCTCAAAAGTGGCCCATCGATTGATACCTTGTCATCTGCAGCTGAGGTGACTGAATTGCTTTTAGGTGATATCCAGCAGTTGGTCCAGGATCGCAGGGGGAATCCCGCCGACCGTTTTTTGGTAGTTTTTTTACAGGGTCACAGGGTATCCTGGGAATCCTTTGTTACCGAAACTGACTTGAAATTTCCCTAAGGTAAAATATGCAGCTTGGTTTCGGGGAGTAGTTGGGGTCGTCCGCCTCTCTATTTGACCTTTTTTTTACCTGAGACCGGAATTATGTCACATCACAATTTATTGAGAAGGGAACAAACAAAACCGGTGAGCAACCACTGTGAGAGGGGTATGGTTGGTCCGCAGGAATTGGCGGGAAGCCCTGTGGGTCCGCAGATCATGCTCTACTACGGTCCTGACCTCTTAAGGCGACAGGGGTGCACATGAAGGGAAAAAACTGCAGCAGTTGTGGAGGATTGAAAATTCAAAGATTTGAAGGAGCAAATTTATTTTTTCAGTTTGTTTGTTTGCAGGAAATATTTGTTGGAACTTTTGCTTTGCTATTCCTGAAATGAAACAAAAACTGTAGGTAGCTATCCATCCCATAGGATCCATGGACTGGGATATTTACCTACATTTAGTTGATTTTTCTGGTACATGTGGGTAAATATACCATACAAGGATCCTATGGGTATAGATTGCAATTGAATCCTGCACCAGGATGGGCCTTGGTGAAGAGTTGTCCGACATCTCAGGGGAGAATATGATGCATGCGCTGGAAGTAAGGATGCTCAGATCTTGGGATGAAAATTACCCTCCCTGAAACTAACAACAACGGTCCTTTCTTTTTGGGTTTCGGCCTATTTCCGAGACTATGTTAGTTTGAGGGAGTGTAATTGGCTTGTAAGATGTCTGATGGGGTATCCATGGTGTATCGTAGAGATCCAAAATGCTGGCTCTACTGGAGAAGATGCTGGAGAAACTAAAAGCGAATGTCAATGACTCTTCACTGCTGTCAGATTGATCTATAAATGTCTTATGAAATGATCAATCTCCAAACCAGAAGAAACATTCAAAGTTGTAAAGGTAGAAGCTTTGACGGCAGCATTTTTGGTTTGCAGAACCTAGCAGAATGAGAGATGAATGATGTTGAATCATGCTGAAATGAGGCAAATCGATAGTTGGAACAAAAAGTTTTTGGTGAGGATGCAGTATCTCTTCTTCATCACACACACATCCAAGTTTGTAAATTTAATTTCGAATGAAATCCGAGAAACTCATACAATTACCCCCCGGAAGTTTAACATAGCCCTTCAAAAGTTACCTTCCCAATAGGAAATCAGTCTTCCAACCACCATTTTTTTCAAGCTTTTCTCCTTTTTCTTTGCAGAAAATCAAAGCCACTCACCTTTTTTTGAGAGGAAATCATTCGCACCAACCGTGCTTTAGAACAACTTTTTGGGGGTTCAGCTCCAAAATTCGGCGCACGAAAAATCATCCAACCAAAACGCTTGAGGCCTTGGCTCATTTGTATAGAAAAGCCAGGAAAACTCTTGCATTGGCCCGTAGTTGGGCAACTCAGTTTTTTTTTTTCGTGCCAAAAAAGGGGTCAGCAATTTGTCTGGGGCTGGATGGATGGAAGTATTTTTTTATGAAAGAATGTCGAAGTGTTGGACTCCAACAGAAAGTAGGGTTGTTATCTTGAGATGGAACAGGGAAAAAACTTCTGAATTGATCTTAAAAAACGAAACTGATTTCTGCTCTTTGTCAAGTTTGGGAGGAATTGGAAGCAGTTTTTGAGTGAGACATGGAAATCTTTTAGGATCACCATAACTAGATTGGCCTGTATGTTGAATGATTTGATGGCACTTTTTATTGGGTGGTTCAGTCAAAAGCTTGGGACCATTAATGGTATCTTCACTTCATCTGGGATGAATCGAGGTGGAGATTACCAGTACCAGCTGAATGTGGCACCTTTGGTAACTGTCATCAAGAAAGCTGGCAAAGACTGGAAAGGAGGTGGGATTTCGGGATGGATGGTTTCATAGATGCAATATGTGTAGATTCAATGTAGATATAAGATGTGATACGTTCATGATTCCGATGTATATATATATATATATATCTATAGCATATACATACTGGTATGTGTATATATATATATACACTTGTGTATTTATATATACACATCTACACTGCGATATATACACACCTATAGATAGAATATATGTATATATATATAGATAAGTAAATTATACACACGTGTGTTGACTCGTAAGGGTGACCCATGGTGACCTTTTTTTCGCAGGTCAGCAACTACTAGAGTTTCTTGGCTCGTTGAGGTCATGAGGCCAGATGGGTAAGACTTGTTTTCAGAGCCTTTTTTAAATACCTTGAAGTTGATGTTGATGTTGTTGTTGTTGTTGCTGTTGTTGTTGTTGTTGCCGTTGTTGCTGTTGTTGCTGCTGTTGTTGTTGTTGTTGCTGTTGTTGTTGTTGTGGTTGTGGTTGTGGTTGTTGTTGTTGTTGTTGATGTTGTTGTTGTTGTTGCTGTTGTTGCTGTTGTTGTTGTTGTTGCTGTTGTTGTTGTTGTTGTTGTTGTTGTTGTTGTTGTCGTTGTTGTTGTTGTTGTTGTTGTTGTTGTTGTTGTTGTTGTTGTTGACTAAGGATGGTCGCAGGAGCTCGAATCAAAAACAACGATTTGAACACAGCATCTCGGTAGAGAAAAAATTGCATGACGTTTTCACATCCCCAAACATCCATTGATGCACATATTTTGATGCCTACAATTGGAGTAACATCATTTGGGCAAGGCCTTCCGACTGCATCCCATTTATCATCAGACTTTTATCTAGAGCTAGACCCAAATCTTCACGAAGATGGCTGTGAAACCATGAGCATACTTGGGCAAGGGGGCAGGTGGTGGTGGTTGAAACAGGCTGGGGGTTTGGATGCTCCTTTTTTCCACAGATTGTTGTACATATAAAAACGGAATCGGCCTTGGCAAACCTCCCCATCTGAGTTTTTTTTTTCACCCGAAAACAGCACTGCCTAGAAACAAGAGTTTTTGAAGCATGTTGTGCTGCTGCAACTTCAAATGGAGCGAAGAACACTCTTTTTATCAAGACATCAACAAAACACAGCTATTTGGGCTGTTTTGGACACCCCATAACCAAACAAGCTAGGATTTAGAGTGTTGTTTTTCATATTTTTCAACGGCCTTATAAAACATAGAGGTTTTTCTAAGTATATATAATGTATATATATATACATATTTTGGGTGCTTGGGTGCAAACCTAGCAAAACACTGCAGTGTTGCCAGCAAGTTCAAGTTCCTTTGCACCGAAAAAATCCCCCCAAACCCCCTAAGCTTGGGACAAAGTCCTCCCACAGCGATCACATGGCAGGGAGTTACGATGTAAATCTTTGCAAAAGCGACCACTAAAACAGACAGAAGAGATATATACATACATATATATATATATATATATATATACAGAACCCAAATGACCCTTGTTTTGATTGGAAAAGGCCTTGTTTTGGGGGGTTGACCTTTAAAAATAGAGGTCATTGGGGTTCTAGGTATATATCATATATACATATATATATATATGAAAAACATTTCGTTCCTGCAAGACGTCACAGGCACAAAACAAGAGCTACAAATTATATCCAAACTCAGCCCCTGGAATTTGGTTGGGTCAGCAGACCAGAGTTTCCTACATTGCCTGGTAAGCACGACGGTTTGGACCTTGGGAGGATTTTGGTGGATGAATCTTGAATATAGAAGTACTGTATCCCTCTACATTGGAGTTTTTTCAGCTTTTTCCTGGTCAAAACTGGTCTTTTTTTTTAAATCCAGATTTGAAGTCCAAGAGGATAATGTCAATATCAACATCCCCGTTTTGACATCATTGTTTACCTCTTGATCATCAACGGCCTGCAACTGGCCATCCTGAAATGCCCAGGAAGGGATTGTTGAGTTGCCGGGATCGTCCTAGGCGTTTTGTGATATGTTTTTGCGATGGCATGGTAGCTTGAAGTTCTCAGTTTCCTCAGGTTTTTTCAATGGTTTTTCATTGCTTGATGCTGGACATCTGGCTGGAATCCAATTTTTCTTGATCACCGAAAAACAAGATGCCAACCATTTTTTCCTCTTATTCTCCAATGTATTGGAAACTGAGTTTGCTTGGAAGCACAGTGCCCGTTTCACCCCAATAGATTCTCAACCGCATCGCAATAATTGCGATTTGCACCCCCCCGCCTAAGAGGAATCCGGAATTCTCAGTTGAAACCATCAGCATCTTGCAGGGAAGTAAGTCAAGTATCCCATGGCCTGCGGCACTTCATGTTTTGTTTCTTTTCTTTTTTAAATTTTTGCTAGCAGTATATTCTTTTGGAACTGACTAAGCATTTCAAGCATCAAGACCTATGTTTAACAAGGAAACAGATGACAACTTCAACAGGTCCAAATACAGAAATTCAACTTTTTCGAGTCATGGATTGCATGATGGAAACTCTGTATTTTTTGTTGCATTCTGGTCCTCGAGTCCTCGAGTCCTGTGTCGGAGGGGTGTTTCGGGTGAACTGCGAGACCCGGTGCCACAGGTTTTTTCTCAACAAAAGCACGGACCGAAAAATAGACTTCTAAATGGATCTGTAGAGGCACTGCGAAAGAAGTGATTTCACTCAACATCTTAAATTTATACAAACATCAAGTTTTTTTTGGGGTTCACATCTGGTGAAACGCTTCAAGTTCAGAGTTTTTGGTTTCACTTAGAAGATGCTGGCGCTCTCGTGGTTCCGTTGCCCCCTCGCCGAATCGCTTCTTCTGTGCCATGGTCCGGCCGAGCACAGTGGGAGCACGCCGGCGAGCCGTCACAGCCGTCGTGAGATATTGATTGAAATTGCTCAAGGTTTCTGAAACATCCATCAACTTTCCCAGAAAGACTTGAAGGAACGTCACTCTGATGACCCCCACACACACACACACACACTTGATCACACACATGTTTTATTTAGTTTCTTTTTCTCGTTGTGGCATGCCGGCTTGCTTAGGAATCTCAAAATGGTTCTGAAATCGGTTGAACTGGTCATTCACTCGCCAGGGAAAACCGAAAAATGGGTAGGATGAAACCAAGCCCAAGGTTTGGAGGGAACAAAAAAAGTCCCGCATATGCCCGATGGCTGCATGGTAATATATCACCAGGGTTTTTTCACTTTATAATGGAAATCCCTATAGAAATGGATGATTTGGGGGTACCACTATTTTCGGAAACATCCACATACTGATTCTTCACTTTGAATCTGGATATTTTGGACAATTTTGACGGGTCTTGACGTGTGCAGAGTGGAGATTGGGATATATGGTGACATGCTGCTGTAAAAAACACTCAAGGCATTTGGCGAGAGCGGCCACATAGGACACCTCTTGCATAGCAAGAGAAACCGTGACCTTGTGAAACATTCTCAAACGGGCACTGAACACGGTCAATTTTGCTTGGTTGCTCCTTTTCAAGCCTTTGAGTCAAAATGGGTTAGATCCGAAATCGACCAGAACCAGCTACGATGTAAATCACATAGAAATGTGACTAATTTTGCATTCCTTCTGATTTTCATCTCATTTTTGAGCCAGCTCGTTAGAGGTTGTCCTTGAATGTTTTTGGACATGCTTTGGGGCGCAGGATGGAACCATAAATGACTTTGACAACAAACAGCAGTCCAGGGGAGATGGCTCGACATTTCACCATTCAGAGTCAGAGTCTGGAATATATGCATACTGTAACAGGTGCAGCGCAGAACTGGCTGCTTCCAGCTTTACTCGGTTCAATATGTTTTGAACACCCATAGCGCTAGCCGGATATACAGTGCAGGTCTTTGGCCATGTCCTGACTGTAATCTACTATCTTTCATGCGACTCCGCCTTTCACCTGTCCTTTTGCAGCCATGTCCTGTGAAGTTCAATTGAACACCTTACAAGGCGGTGTCATCACCCTCGAGGTTGTGATGACAGCCACTGTTCGGGAGTTGAAGGCTTTGCTCCTTGAGAAGCATCCTTGTCGAGATCCGATTGAGCGCAAAGTCCTCAAAGTGGAGCTGCTGCGCGACAGCTCAATCATAGATGATGCTGAGACACTTGACGCAGCAGGCCTCTTGGGTGCTGAATGCCTAGTGACTGTCACATATACAAGGAACGAAGTGGAAGCCTCAACCAAACATGAAATCCATACACAGGGATGTTTTGGGGTGAAGATCCCCTCCAACGTGACACGTATTTCTGAGGCTGCCTTCCAAAACTCACATCAGCTAGTTTTGCTCACAATCCCGGAGTCTGTCTCTCACATTGGGCCGGATGCCTTTTCAAACTGCACCTCTCTGGCGAGCATCAACTTCGGTGAGTCTGTGACTCACGTTGGAAACTATGCCTTTCGAAACTGCAGCTCTGTGGCGAGTATCACTTTGGGTGATTCTGTGACTCACATTGGGGAGGGTGCCTTTCAAAACTGCAGCTCTGTGGCGAGTATTAGTTTGGGTGTTTCTGTGACTCACATTGGGGACCGTGCCTTTCAAAACTGCCCCTCTCTGGCGAGTATCAACTTCGGTGAGTCTGTGACTCAGATTGGGGACGGTGCCTTTGCAAACTGCCCCTCTCTGGCGAACATCACTTTGGGTGATTCTGTGACTCACATTGGGGACCGTGCCTTTCGAAACTGCACCTCTCTGGCGACTATCAACTTCGGTGAGTCTGTGACTCACGTTGGAAACTATGCCTTTCGAAACTGCAGCTCTGTGGCGAGTATCACTTTGGGTGATTCTGTGACTCACATTGGGGAGGGTGCCTTTCAAAACTGCAGCTCTGTGGCGAGTATTAGTTTGGGTGTTTCTGTGACTCACATTGGGGACCGTGCCTTTCAAAACTGCCCCTCTCTGGCGAGTATCAACTTCGGTGAGTCTGTGACTCAGATTGGGGACGGTGCCTTTTCAAACTGCCCCTCTCTGGCGAACATCACTTTGGGTGATTCTGTGACTCACATTGGGGACCGTGCCTTTCGAAACTGCACCTCTCTGGCGACTATCAACTTCGGTGAGTCTGTGACTCACGTTGGAAACTATGCCTTTCGAAACTGCAGCTCTGTGGCGAGTATCACTTTNGAGCATCACCTTGGGTGAATCTGTGACTCACATTGGGGACGGTGCCTTCTCTGAGTGCACCTCTCTGGCGAGCATCACGTTGGGTGAGTCTGTGACTCACGTTGGAAACTATGCCTTTGATGGGTGCAGCTCTCTGCCAAGCATCACCTTGGGTGAGTCTGTGACTCACATTGGGGAGGGTGCCTTTCACGGCTGCACCTCTCTGGCGAGCATCACAATTCCAGAAACATTGAGACACATTTTGAAGAGAGTGTCGGGGAGTCTTTCCGTGGCAGTCATCACCATTCCTGCAAGGCAGGGCAGGAAACGACTGCGCGAGGAGTGAGTGAGTGCACAGATCTGCTCTGGTGCCAATGCCTCAATGATTGGTACAATTTGCGGAAAAAATCGTCGTGCCTACGGCCTTGTGATGAGTGATGAGTTGCGTTAATTGTGGAGGTTTGTGCAAGCAAAGGTATGGAAAGTGCATTGAATTTTCCACCAGGTGTCAGGACTTCGCACATTTGTGGTGTACCCATATGGGTGGTGTTTTTTGCTTCACGCCAATGCCAGCTTCATGCTTCATCCTCTGGAAGAAAAGATAAGAAAAGGGTATCCGGTATCCTCATGCATAGGTAGAACAAGGTCACTGCGAAAACAACCAAATTGAAGCATGTTTTTACCATGAGAAAAGGCTAGAAAAACGTCAGGTTTTTTTTTTGGGTTGAAGATTGGTCTAAAAAAATCACAACCACGAAGCATCCAAAGAATTGGAAAAAAACTTCCAGACATCGCTCCAGTTGTTGTTTTTTTCCACGTGGCCGCCGCCACCGCTATGGTGTGAGTTTTTCACTAACATGGCCGACCTCTCGTTGTCTCGAGACGAACGGGGCCGAAGTGTGAGCCGAGAGGTATCAAGAGCTGCATCCAGGAGGGGCCCGTTGGGGAACCGAGCCCAATGTGGTTAGGATGGATGCACGGGATGGTGATGATGATGGCCTATCTTTTGAAGGGAAACGACATTTTGCTATGTTCATTGTTTTCTTTTAATCAATTGGATTTGAAAGAAAAGTTTTTTGGGTTTATTTGCCAGCTATCTTGGGGCACGAATTTGGAAACTCCGGATGGAAAGAGATAGATGGAGCAAGTTCACCATTGGGTAGCAAACTCTTCCCCCCTTGGCAGCTTCGGATTTCCATCGCCAGGAGTCTTAGCATACAAGACTTCACGCAAAGCAGTCTTACTTCAGCTTCGGCGCCTCCGAAAAAGTCATGTTTTGAGATGTTTTCAAACAAAAACCTTGGACTGAAATTTGAAATTGAAGCACTGTCACGTTGCCTTGGGCACCAACAAGAATTTCCAACAAAATAACGTTATGTATATCATATATATATATGTATACATACATGATTATTGTAAATATATATATATACATATAATATCAAAAAGTATATATATGGTACCAGGGGTGTTTTTTTCACTTTCAAAGTATATTTTTGGAGGTTTCCAAAAATAGTGGTACCCTCAAATCATCCATTTTTAAGAGGGTTTTCCATCCTATAAACCATCCATTTTGGGGGTACCCCTATTTTTGGAAACACCCATATATAGTGATTCAACTTTGAATCTGGAGATCTTTCAATTTGACGGGGTTGATGTGTCCA
>DF245407.1:1520-17974 GCA_000507305.1 Breviolum minutum Mf 1.05b.01 | reverse complement strand
ACGTGATGATGAAGATCAAGAAGGTCGTCATATTACAAAGAAACCACACATTTCGGTAATTTGGGACCTTATTGAGGATTCACGTGAGAAGAAGATTTCTTTGCAAAAGGCTGCTATGATGAAGGGCTGTGGAGACTCAATTGCTTGTGAGTGGAAAAGAAAACTGCAAGCATTGTATTTGAACCTTTCCAAGAAATCATTTGAAGATGCTTCTCATGTGACCATCATCACTGATGCTTCAACCCATGGGACCAGCAATCTTCAAGTGTCCATTGCCTACAGCACGAAGAACGACCTCGCTGCATTTTGCACATCCCAAGTGCTTTCAGCCAGCAAAAGGGTGGCCCCAAGTGAGTTTCATTTGGAGAGGGACATTGAAAGAATGGTTGCACGAGTGGAATCCAAGAGACTCAAAGCGTACAAGTACATGCAGGCCCTGTCGCACCAAACTGAACTCCTGACAAACAGAACATTGACATCATATGTGCCTGATGGGGAATGGGTGTCACTTGTGAAGCCTTTGCAAGGTTTGTGCCATCGTGTGGCATCATGTGATTTCATTGACATCAACAATGAGAGGCTGAGCCCACTGGAAATTGCAGCCACTCAGCCTGTGCTGGGGTTGCTGATGGATCAGGGGAGTGATGGCATGGCTGCATGCTCATTCATGAAAGCCAATCACATGATGGTTACAAGTGACTGGGACCATTATCACCGCCTGGCAAATGATTTGAAACTGGCTGGAGAAAAGAACCATATGACCCAAAGCCAGCTTGCTTGCCAGTATGTTTGGGGTGTCAATTACAAACCCTTCTCCACAGGCCAATTCTTCAGTGAAAAGCAAGAGGCCATGCAATACTTCTTGACAGTGCATTCATGTGAAACTTGACTCTGCTATCATTCATTTTGGTATTAATTACATGTGTTTTCAATCTTTTTAAAGTATTGGCTCTAAGACTGTGACTAGGTAGGTGGGTTTGCCAATTTGTTGCTTCTNCCAAAGCCAGCTTGCTTGCCAGTATGTTTGGGGTGTCAATTACAAACCCTTCTCCACAGGCCAATTCTTCAGTGAAAAGCAAGAGGCCATGCAATACTTCTTGACAGTGCATTCATGTGAAACTTGACTCTGCTATCATTCATTTTGGTATTAATTACATGTGTTTTCAATCCTTTTAAAGTAGTGGCTCTAAGACTGTGACTAGGTAGGTGGGTTTGCCAATTTGTTGCTTCTTGTTTTTTCCATAATACAGTAGATTTCCTTAATACAGTTAAGTTAAAACTGTTCTTGAGTCACTTGAGAAAACAAACCTTGACCCCACAGAAAGGAATCATTACTGTTCAAGAAGTACGTGGACCGGATAGCGAATGACTTCAAGATGCCTTGCAGAACTCACTTGGAAAAGGCAGCTGTGCTTGATCGTGTGATGAGTATGACTTCTTGGAATAACAAAGCTTGTTGCCCAAAAACATCCCGATGGTTTAGCTGGGTTGAAGCGTCACATGAACAGTTGGGTGAATTCTGGGCAAGTAAAATGATTCTGGAAGCCTACTTGATACACCAGGGTTTGGATGATGACGATCATGATGATGATGCTACTGAACATTATGCAAACCCCTCTGACTCAGAAGTCAATCTCAAGAAATTGCGAGAAGCTGGAAATGGAGGGCTGCAATTGTTCTACAAGTGCTTGACTTATCGTGTCTGGGAGGATGCTTCAATTATTTCACGTGTGGGGCAAGTGCTGTGGACTTGTTACACGGAACACCTGCTTCATGTGAAATCTGCTTCTGACCAAGTTGCTTACTCAGTGTCTATGGCGCAAGGCTGGATGAAGTGTGGAGAGCTGCAAGGTCTGGCTCAACTACTTTCTGGAGGTTTAGCGGACCTTTTTGAGTGGTGCATTGATATGAAGGTGAAGCAGCCCAAAAGGCCCTGTCATATGTTGTTCATTTGATGGGCAACAGGGCTTCCAGTCTCTCAAAGCATGGGGCCCCCCCTCATTGCTATGCCAATGTGCTTGAGTCACAGGGTGCTCTACATGGTAGAGATGTGAAACGAATGAAATGGGATTGGAAATCTCTAGTTTCACTTGAGCTTTCTGGAATTGATGATGGAGGGTTGGCTGAGGACCTGCGAATTTGCATTGATGCTCCTACAAGGATCATGCTGCAATGCTTTGAGATGGCGGACTGGTGCCAATCACATGATGATAATCAGGTGGACTTGGAGCCAGCTCTTGACATCCTCAAGTGCATCATCCAAAAGCCTCCTGACACCAAGGCTGTGGAGGACTTGCACCAACGTCTACGAATGAAGACAAAAGATAGGGCAAATGAGAAGATTACTCCTACTTGTTGCCAACATGTGGTGAACACAAGTAATGTCATTGATTCCCGTCATGTGGGCCATCCATGGCCATCCTGCTGCAATCAACCGATACTCATTCTTCAATTTTTTCAAGAAGACAAAGTCAAGTGACTTTGGTAAGAAGTTGATGCTTAGCAAGAAGCACAAGCTTCCTAAAATGTTTGGAAAATCATGTCCTCGAAGGGTAGTTGGACTTCTGTCACTGAAGAGAGTCTTGTTCGGTCATATGCTGCTTGGGCTTGGTTCCGCCATTACACGTCACAGTCTTTGCAGAACCAGGGGATTCAATTGAAGGAGACCTTACTTGATATTCAGCAGACTTTTGTTGTTTAAGTACTTTCCTCTTTGTAAAGAATATGGTTTTGAATTCATTTTGTTTGTCATGTCTCCCACACCATTGTTCATATTTTAAATATTCTTTTGCCTTAAGATAGAAGCACATGTAGCACTTCGTTGCAGTAAAGGATGGTCATTTGACAAGCTTGTGCCAGAGAATGATGATTTTGGAGAAGGTGGTTGAAAACAAGCCAATGATTGTTTTGCATGAACATCTTTGGTCTGCAATCACTTGGCCTTTGATCACCACACCAGGACCAGGACGGTCAACTTATTTCTCTCTGGACCCCGACGGGCAGGCTGAGTGGTTCACATTGTTTGATCCAAGCAGCTATCAGGTTGTACCTGCTGTGGCAGTGATGAGTGAGGGGTGGCTCTGTTTGGAATCATCTTCAGCCTCACAACCTTTTCTTGAATATGTGATTCGCCACTATTCATGTGACCTGTCTTTCTTTCAATTGTGTGCTGCTGCAAGTTATCTCCAGTGTGTTGAGGGCAATGTCATTCGCAACTCACGTAAGCAATTGCTCATCTCTTTGGCCAAACACTTGAACTTGAACCCTAACTCGATTGTGGAAGGGGACAAGAACAAGGCTTCCACACAAAGGTTCTCAAGTGATGTCACTGATCTGAAGTTGGTTCAGGATGTCTTGGAGAACATGGATGGCGATGAACGGCACAATTACAAATCGTTGAGAGACAAAGTCGCATCATGTGAGCATATGCTCAAGAAAAAACAATGGATGCACTGGTACCAGGAGAAGGTCCAAGAGAAGAAGGTTCTTGGTTGTTGCATAAGTGAACTTTGTTTTTTTGTTGGTTTGTAAAGCAGTTGTTCTGGCTCATGGTGAATCAAATGATGTTCATGTGTCATGCAACCCTGAAAGGCCAAGAAGGCGAAAGCCAAAGCCAAGAGCAAAGGAAAGGCGAAGGCAAAAGCGAAAGGGCGCCCAAAGGCCAAACCAAAGTCCAATAAGAGGAGGAGGCGACCATCAAGTGATGATGATCAGGAAGGTGATGGCGATGAGAATGATGAAGACCATGATGGCGATGAAGGTCCAGGACGTGGAGAGTATGATGAGGCAGCTGGTCGTACTGAGCATCAAGTGGTGGCCCTGAACTCTGGTGAGACGCAAGGTGATCACCAAGATGCTCCTGGCTTGGGTGAAGAGGTTGTGATGGAGGATATCAGTCATGTGGAACCAGCCCTTCAAGAAGCCACTGCATCCTTGTCCTCTACTCCTTCACATGATGTCTCAGGTGATACACTCCTTCCTGTCCCAGAGCCTGCAGAGCCTCATTTGCCTCCAGAGTCTGCCCCTGCTTCAAGTTCTTCACGTGTTGTTGGACCAAGGGTGCGCCAAAGTCCTCTTGAGATTTTGGAAGAGCTGCTTCCTTCACGTGATTTTTCCCTTCTTTTGGATGAAAATGCGTGGCGGTTCAGGGTGGAATGCAAAGTGAAGGGTCAAGTGTTTGAGCCTCCTTATTAAAACAAGACCTTTAGCAGAGCATTCAATGGGGCAACCGTCACGTGGGAAGAGGCTTTGAAGGAATGCCACAAATACTTGTGGGAGAAATGGGCTCTGGTCAAGAAAAAGGCTCCAATGCTCTCACGTGAGGTGCAAGAGCCTGGCCATATCTCACGTGAAGTGCTGGTGGCCTTGAAGGACAAAAAGATGGACAGTCTTTCCGCGAAGAAGACCTATTCATCATCATCCAAGAAATGATGACCAGGTCATGTGTCATGTGACTACTTTCAGTGAAGAGCCTGCCATGCTACAGCAGTCATGTGCCCGTGTGAGTCATGTGTGGGAAGTTTTTCNCAGTCACATACTTGGGTGCCTTTGGGGCCTCTTCAGTGAAACCTGTACAGCTGATGTCCACTTTATCACTTGATGCTGTTGTTCGGGAAAAACCCAGAAACATGCCTGAGTCTTTGGCCACCCGTGGGCCAAATGATCAGTACACTGGGAAAAAAGACCAACTGGTTGAAAGTGAAGTGTACCCAATCATGTTTGGACGATCAGTTGCAGCTGCTTTTGCGGCAAAGCGTCATGTGGTGTGACATCATTGATTTGAAAGTGTCATTGGTCAAAGTTTCAATGTCACATGTGTGTTTCAAAGTGTCTTTTTTATCAAGTGATGTCAGCAGTGTGCCCACATGGCGGTCTCACAAGTCACAAGCTCATGTGACGACAAATGATGTAATTCATAATTCACTTGACTTTTGTCTTGCAACTTTGGGGATAAACAGTTGTGTAACAACTTGAGCAGTTGTGTAGCAACTCGGAGAAAAAAACTTGTGGTGTAAGGAGTTCAAACAGAGTCTGGAACCATGACTTCATGAGCTGCAAAGGTCACTGATAAACTATGTGTTACTGTTCTTTTAGGTTTCAGGTTTGGGAATCACTTTTCATTTTCAAGCTGTTGTTGAAGTTATTGTGGCGGATGGCAATGCCAGGTGCGTTCCTTATTTTGATGATCGCAGGGAACTTAAATTCAATTGGCTTTGCGATGATTTGAGAACCAAACATCTGGTTTCTATTGTCAGCGATTTGAATTGATGTCTGTATCCTGTCATGTGTACTAAGACTAAAATGTTTTGTGTTTCCACTGACTTTGTTTGCAGGATGGCTTCAAGTGATGCTGTGCTGAAATGGCCAAAGCTCCGCTTTCTAAACCTGCAAAACTTTTTATGTGGGTTTTCTTGCAAGAGTTTGGACTATCATGTGAATGATGGTTGTGACATCATCTTTTGTTATTTTGCATGTTTGCTGTTGTTCACTCTGATTCACTTCAGGTTCAGGTTTAGGACCAATGGTTTCAAGTGTCACTTGTGAAGTGAACCATGTGATGTTGACTTGAATTGAAGAGACAAAAAGACCTTATTCGATGCCACTGTTTGCTGTGTTTGTGTTTGAAAAAAAGGAACTTAACTTAGAATACATTAAATTCATTGAATAACCAAGTGAGTTTTCTCATGTGAGTTTGAAGCCTGAAGGCCAAGCGCTGAATTTTGTGATATAAAATATTAACAAATTTAATCAGGCAAAAGTCTATCAAAGCTTTCACATGAAAAAAGGATTAATCAACATTTAAATTGATTTAAAAAATGAAAGAAACATTTGAAACATCCAGAACAAAACAACAAAAAAAACAAAAAACACAACCCTTTACATCTTGGACCAATACATAGGTCATGTGTCCTTATCTTAGGGTTCCAACCCCCTACCTTCCTCATCTAACCCCCCTCATCTGAAACCCCTTTTTTTCTGGTGAGCAAAATGCTAGGTTCAACATAGGGCAGCCACAGTTCATCATGAGGTGATTGGAGATGTCCCAACCACCTCGTCCAGTCAGCTTCAAACGTGACACATGAAGAGGGCGATAAGGGCCTAGGTCTTCCGGATTGTCCGGGTCGCCAGATTTCTTAGGCAAGCCAGGAGTGACAACCTCGTAGTCTTCAGGACCTTCGCCATAGCAATCAAGGCCAAAGAAGGACACGTCTTCGCGAAGTCCTCCAACCCTCTGAGTCGTGCAATAAATTCCTCAGAACGCCTTCCTGGAGACACTTTAAACTCGCCAGGAGTATCACACGTGGCAATTAACGACCAAAGCCTGCCGCGAATGGCTGCTTGAACTTTATTTGGCCGTCTCCCAAGCAAACTGATGTCGCTGTCTTTGAAGCCACCATGAATGAGTTCAGGGCAACTATGACCATGTGCAACAAGCGTTTCCGCAACAATGTCAACCAACGCCTTCTAGATAGAATAGCTTGGGGCCTCCACTCCAAAAGATACCAAAATATGCCCACATTGGAGGTGAAAAGTCTTTGAGAGAAAAGCAGCAAAAGGAGTCTTGGTAGACATGATCCATCTCAGCATCGATGCTGCAAACTGACTTTTTGGAACGTAAGATTGATAGACACATCATCTGGCAGAGCTGAGCAAAGGTGATCAGTCTGGAAACACTTGTCTGGTGAAGGGCCAACGTTTTTATTTTTCTTTTTTGGGTTTTAGAGCTCCGAACATAAGACCCGAGAACAAGTGATCCCCTGGCTCGAAACCACACACCAGAACCTGTTCTGCAACTCAATAGCCTCTGATCTATTTGGTGAACTGATCCTCTCTTCCAACACTGCTCCTGCCCAGCAGCCTGCAATCCAAGCACGTCGGACACGTTGGTTTCCTGGAATTCGGGACCCAGAAAGACAATTCCCACGAGCAAGCCAATGAGCAGGACAAAGGGGAAACGAGCCAGGGATAGACGAGCAAGACTCAGTAGCGGAAGGTGCCACCGAGGAGAGGGAAGCAGCAGACAAGTCCAAGGTAGGATCGTTGTGAGACGCAGAAGGAGAGCCCCTGTCAGAGAGACCTCTCACAAATTCAGCAGCACGGGCAGGTGACCCCCTCACAGTGATAGAAAGTCCAGATAGGGCTACAGAAAGTTCAATGACCTCTGTATCGGGATCTGGCTGACTCATCCAAATATCGAGCCAGTCGAGATGATGGCTGGGGCACAGCCGGTGGAGCTTGAGGAACCGGAAGGCGAAGTCCAAAGATCCACTCTTGTCTACTCTACTCTTTTCTTCCGTTCTCTTCTCTTCGCTTCTCTGCTCTTCTCTACTCTGCCCTTCTGTGCTCTACTCTGCTCTTCTCTACTCTACTCTACTTTTCCTTCTCTACTCCACCTTTCTCTACTCTTCTCTACTCCACCTTTCTCTACTCTGCTCTACTCTACTCTATATGCTCTACCCTCCTCTACTCTATTCTATTCTATTCTATTCTACTCTACTCTACTTACTCTACTTGTCTCTGCCTTTCTCTACTCTACACTTATCTTCCGTTCTCTACTTGTCTCTGCTCTTCTTTACTCTACTTTTTCTTCTCTACTCCACCTTTCTCTACTCTTCTCTACTCCACCTTTCTCTACTCTGCTCTACTCTACTCTATATGCTCTACCCTCCTCTACTCTATTCTACTTTACTCTACTCTTCTCTACTCTACTTGTCTCTGCCCTTCTCTACTCTACACTTATCTTCCGTTCTCTACTTGTCTCTGCTCTTCTTTACTCTACTCTTTTCTTCTCTACTCCACCTTTCTCTACTTTTCTCTACTCTACTATGCTCTGCTCTACCCTCCTCTACTCAACGCTACTTGACTCTACTCTACTCTACTATGCTCTACTCTACCCTGCTATTCTCTCTCATTTTGAAACTTTGTAACTCGGAAGTTTCTCATCCAAACTTCCATTAAAAACACTTGAAAAGCAACTAATGCCTTTCAAGCAGACATGGGAGGCGTGCCCATGCGGTTTCGACTGTTTGGATGGTGTGAAAAGTGCACCCGTCCAGACATCATCCGTTGAGATTCCCATGGACTCCACGAAGCTGGCAAGATCACCATTCGCCAAGCATCGCTTTACATCCTAGATGCATTGAAACATTGACCAAAGCACCACTGAAAGTTCCCTCGCACACTGAAAGTTCCCTCGCACATCTGGTTACATAAATCTCCTTAGTGTTATGACACTGAATGACACTACAGTATGACCAGCTGACCACGCGCCTGAAAGCTTATCTCGTTGACTTGCTCAAAGTCAATCTCATCGAACACACTTTTGAGGAGCTCAACCTGCAGGCCAACAGATTTGCAGCACCCTCTGAAACCCTCAGTTTTCTAGTCTGTGAAGCCTTTTCCGTGTGCTCTTCCTTAAAATTTTGCATGTGTTTGCTTCCGCACGCTGCAATATCGCTGAACTTCTTTTGACCTGGCACTTTCAATCCTTCAATAGTCCCTGTCTCATATTTTTCCTGGGCAATCTGCAAGTGAAATCGCCTGTAAAATTTAGGGAGACCTCTTTGGCGCCAGATCTGGTGACTAAACTGCCAACATCTGTCAAACCACCAGTTTGACCGATGTCTGGTGCCAAAACTTTGGTGGACAAACAGGTCAAGCTGGGGAAGCTACGACAGTGCCAAACCTGGTGCAAGCGAGCAATATCCCACCATCGATATCTTTGTAGCCTCACTTCAAGATGAATTGATGACAAAGCTTATGCCTGTTGACCCTCACAATCATAGTGATGCACAGACTGATGAAGATCGGGGCAGCAAAGCATCAAGACATTTGGCAAATGATCTCGGCTAGAATTACTTGGCATAAATGGGAAATCTTTGCTGCAACTTTATGGAAGCAAGCTGTGGCTGCTGCAAATTGGGAGTTGGGCCCCTGTTCTCGCTCCACAGGAAGCCGGGTTGCATTTTGAAGGAACATGGTTTGATGAGCTGCAGATGGCTGCCCAGCAGTTTGCATCCGGCGCCGTTTTTGAATTACAGATGCGCATGGTGTAGCCTATACCTATACAGGGACTACATGACAAGGCTTCACCCGGTTACCAACTGCGGGATTATATCTTGGTACCAAAGATAGCATCGAAGATTTAAATACCAATTTCAAGGTCAAGGAGCACAAATCACAAATCGTGAAAGCGTTGTATTGGATTTGTTTTTTTGGACCTGGAGGGTTGTGAAAGTGGCTTCAATGTATCAATCTTGCCCTTTTTTGTTGGTCGAGAAAGCAGCCCTGGTGGTCCCTAAAAAAGCAGTCATTTTCAATGAGAACCGCAGGCATATAAACGCTTATAAACGTATGTAAACGTATGCAACAATGTGTAAATACACGTATGTAAACCGTATCTGCCCATTTGACCGGTAACTGCATGCAAAATTATCTATTGTCTAAATGCAATGCAAATGGGACACTGTAAAGGCAACAAATCAAAATGCTAAATGTAAATGCACATAAACATGTACATTGTATGCATGCATGTATGCATTTGGTGTATGTGCATTTGTGTGGCGGCCATTCGGTAAGGACCTAAAAACTTCCTCCTTTGAGGCACGAGGGCAATGTATGCCTGACAGTCACTGCCTAACAAACAGGGCTGCCAAAGTGATATCGGGAAGATGAACTGTTCACTTTCGGCTGCGGGACTTCTACCACTGATTCCTGCAAACCTGGACACTTGAAAGTCTGTGGCAGATGCCGCGCAAAGTGCCACGGCGCCCACTAAGCAACTGGTATTTAAGTAGCTTTCCCCGCCCTGCTTTTTGCCATCACGCTGCAAACAAGATTCCTTGTGATTGGAATTTTGGGAATTTGTGAACTTACTTTTGAGCTGGCAACTTCGCTTCAATGCGTGTGGACCTTTTGAAGGCATCCCTACATTTTCCTGCATTGCGCCGGTTTGTGATCACTTCAGATGAGCAGGTAGGCATGTAGGTTTGTAGGTGTGGTCTACTTGTTCTTTCGTCTCTGGTGAGGTTCAATCCTGCGCGATTTTTTCCCCTCTGCCAGGCTAGAATAGATTGCATTGCATGAATGTGTGGCTTGTTTGCAGGGGTCCTTGTCCTCCTCGTCTCGTCTTTCGCTTCACTTTGGCTGGCTCCGGCCGTCGGTTAGCTGCTTCGGCTGTGTCCACTGTTTTGCTTGTGTTTTTGCTTCTGTTTGTGTTTGGTTTGCCCTTGGCTTGTGTGTGGTGGGGGTTGTGCCTGCCTGGCTTGCTGCACAGCTGGCAGATAAACGGACACAAACTGCAACTTCGCAACCTATTGTACCTAGTGCAAAGACCCTGCCAGGTCTTTCTGGCAGGGTGTGTTTAGGTTAAAGAGCAAACCAAAATTTCCTCTTCGGGCAGGGGGAAATGCCTGACAGCCACTGCCTAACGAACAGGGCTGTCAAAGCATAGTGATATCTGGTCTGATCAGCCAGACGTACCTGCCGATTCCCGATTAAACATATTCCTGCAAACCTGGACACTTACTTGAAAGTGCCTTAGTCTTATCGAAGTTTGTGGCTGTGAGTATGCGCTAAGTATGCGGATGTATGACTGCGTCCGTGCGCAGAAGCATTTGCTGTACATTTTTGTATGTGTATACTACGCGTCCGTATACGTATATATATAATATATATATATATAAGATTTGTATGTATGAAAATGGGTGCATGTATACTAAGGAAAAAGATTGTATGAATGTGTGTGTGGGCAGTTTTGGTTTGATCTAACCCAGCCTGTTGGCTCTTGGCTTGGATCTGCTTTAGCGTCCGAATATCTTTGTCAGCCCCTGCGCTCTCGATAGCTGTGTTGCAGAACCTGATCTTGCAATTCTCGGGCCAAAGAAATATCAGAGACATATCCACATCTAACACTGCAGAAACGTACTAACAGGAATTGCAAGCAAATTCCAGCAGAAAGAACAGCTTCAACTTCACAGATGTCAAATCAAGGCCCAGTAGCACGCCAGTAACTACCTCAGCATTTGGTACATTTCAAAATGGGCCAAGCACCCCAGGGCTCCAAAAAGTATTTGGAAGGGCTGGGGACTACGGGGGGCGCTGCATTCACACTTTTTTGCCGCAAGAAATTTGCATCAAGAGCAAGCAGCGCTTGCAAGAGCGACTAATCAAATGGATGGATACACTCCCAAATCAACTGCTGAATCTGGGCCAGCAAAAGGGTTTGAGACAGGCAGACAGACAGACAGACAGACAGACAGACAGACAGACCGACGGACGGACGGACGGACGGACAGACAGACATACAGACCGAGAGAGAGAGAGAGAGAGGGAGAAAGAGAGTGAAAGACCCACAGAGAAAGACAGAGAGAAAGACACAGACAGAGAAAGACGGACAGAGAAAGACAGAGAGAGAAGACAGACAGAGAAAGACAGAGAGAGAAAGACAGACAGGGAAAGAGACATAGAGAGACACAGAGAGAGACATAGAGAGAGAGAGAGGGACAAAGAGAGGCAAAGCGGGACAAAGAGAGACAAGGAGAGAGAGAGAGGGACAAAGAGAGACAAAGCGGGACAAAGAGAGACAAAGAGACAGACAGAGAGACAGAGAGACAGACAGACCGACGGTCGGACAAACAGACCGACGGACTGACGGACAGACAGACTCGATGGACAGTAGATACATAGCATCGATAGATAAGATAGAAACCATAGGTGCCAGGTGCCATTTTCATTTTGACATACATCGAATGAACAAACATGCATATACATCCACCAATTATTTCTGCATGTGCAGATAAATTGGAAATCCAGACTTCAAGAACAATAGGAATAAGATGAAATAAGTATACTTTACGCAAATATAAACATATATATGTTTATGTTTATAAATGTATAAACTATACGTGCGGAACGCGCTTGTGTAAAGATCATGAATATATCATAAATACATCATAGATATGTCGCAAATACATCATAAGTATATCATAAATTTTGTGAATGCCATAAATCTATTCACACAAATACCATAAAAATATCAAACATATCTAAATTCAAAAATATATTAGATATGACTAGTCTAAATATCATAGATCTTAAATACCATTATGGCTGACAATAACCAATGATAAATCAAAGAAATACCAAAATCCATGCATAGCATAAAGTGGGCATACAGCATACATGACAAAGACTTACATCACGGAAGAAACCTAGGTGGATACATGTGGATACTATGCTGTGGAACCCAAATGCGCAAAAGCTAAGAATGTGATGGTGCCAGCGGTGGGCCACAAAAAAAGGAATAAACCTTAGTCCAAATATCAGCCTCTATGTGTGTTCATAGGGGGTAGCCACGAAACAACCCACGTAAAGGATTCATGGTAGGGGGCAGCCACGAAACAACCCTCACAACAGGTCATGTAAAGGATTCATGGTGGGTGCTGGTGGTAGTGGTAGTGGTAGTAGTAGTAATAATAATAGTAGTAATAGTAGGACCACATCCGAGCACAAGTCAAGCCTACAGCAGCATCAGCCCCGACGCGGAGCCAATGAAGAACTACTAAATACTGACGCCTGCGCGCTCCGGAGCGCGCCAGCACCTATGGCTGCGCTGGTGTCAATTCAGTTGTCATTCCTTTCGATTTCTGAATTCTGCGCACGTTAAAATATCTAGAGACGCTACAGGGCTCCAATGAATACAGGACTCTCAATCTCCGAAACTAGATCCCAAAGAAAGGATATATGCCCTACACTGCCCTTTCGCATCCATTGGAGATTGCAAACCAGCTCTGAATTTTGATTCTTTGGACACATATGTGCACCCCAGAGCACGGAGCGCGCAGCACCTATGGTGTTTGGGCTGTTGCCCCTTTCCATCTCCTAGTTCTGACGACGTCGTGCAAATACCTNTAAAACTCACAAATCATACACAAGACATTCCAGAATCTATTGGAGGTGATAAGTGGTGAACAGCTCGTGGGATCAAAGTGGGCCACGATACTGAAAGCTCTTACATATTCAATGTCGAGTTTGGCAATCTCACGAGCATGTGAGAAGTGGGCTGTACTGGCTCCTGAAATGCCCAGCTCCACTTTGAGCTTGCGCAGCTTGCAATCTTGCATCTCTTCTGTCCATCCCACACAACGGGCAGGGATAAGGAAATAGCCCCAGAACCGTTTTAAATAGTTCTGGAGCCGTTGCGGAACCGTTTTAAATAGTTCCGGATAGTTCTGGGAGGCGGGGGAAATGCGCGAAAAGAAAAGCTCCGTGTAGCGACGCTGCCTGGGGGCCCTTCCATTAGTTCTGGGGAGGCGGCGGGAAATTCACGAAGACAAAAAACTGCAGGGGCCGTTCCATAATCTTCAGTTCCCGTGAAAATTCTGTGTCAAATACTTTTTCACTTTTCCTTTACCATTCCCGCGCGTGCCGGAGCGCACACCCATGAAATCAGCGCGCTCCAGAGCGCGCAAGGCAGTTAGTGGGCAAGGAAAGAGCGTCCAATGAACAAATTGTATTTGAATTGTCGGAGACGAGTTAGAAAGCAAGGCAAGGAGGCTAGGTTTGTAGTGTGTTATTGAATCAATCAAGTCAATCAAGGGTAGTGGACAGTTGTTGCGTATCTTTTGATTTCTGCGTAAGCAGCCAAAGGACAAAGGCAGGAAGGCTTGGTTTGAAGCTAGGCCCACAATCCACCGAATGCGTAGGAAACATTGGCAAAAGTCTTCATCGGTCAGATACTTTCTCGCTTTTCCTTTGCTCTTCGCGCGCATTCCGGAGCGCAAACCCATGAAATCAGCGGGCGCTCTGGAACGCAAAGGCAGTTAGTGAGCAAAGGAAGGGGTGTCTAATGAACAAATTATATTTGAATTATTGGAGACGTGTTAGAAAAAGAAGGCAAGGAGGCTAGGTTTGTAATGTGGTATTGAATCAATCAAGTCAATCAAGGGTAGAGGACAGTCGTAGTGTATCTTTTGATTTCTGTGAAAGCAGCCAGGCTTAGTTTGATATGATTTATCCTTCTCATATCTTTATGATATTGTCTACATATCTTCTATTGACTATCAGTGAGTTTTGAATTTGTCTCTAACATCATTGCCGATTCATGTTCTGTCTATTGCATGTTTGTATCTTTCTTGTTTGGTCTGAGTGTATATGATGTGTTGGATTTTCCTTTGATTTTCTTTATCTGCATTATCTGCAGTTTCACTTTCCTATCTTTGTCACGCATCTAGCATTTTGGTTATGTTAGAAAAATCTTTTTGATAAATCAAACGCATTTTGATTTACTTCATGATGTTCTTATTTGCTGGACTACGGAAAGGGAACGCTTAGCTACATGCTTGGTGCTCAAAAGCCCAAAAACTGGAACACGTTTTCCTTTGGAGGGTTGACAGCCCAATGGGCAACAGCACGGCCATAGCACTTGCGTGCTCCGGAGCGCAACAGCGTGAAACTGCNTTGCGTGCTCCGAGCGCGCAAGCATATCAGCTGTAACGGCTGTGCATCATACAAGCCCGTGGCTTATAAGCTCTGATACTGATACGTGATCACTTTTTGCAGTTTCATGAACTATTTCTTTCTTTTATCTATGATATCGATTTTCATTCTGAGTCATATCATATCCGTTTTATCTAGCACACTGCATGACTCTGTTCAATATCACCTGTGTTCGGCGTAGGGAAACTGAAACCAGTTGAAGTGACGGCCTTAAATCTTCATAAAGAAAGTCTAAACTTTACATGTATGTGATGCGTACCGTGTACCATACACCCGGTGTTTCTGGAATTGGCAAACTACTTGGGTTTACCATAACCATGAAGAATTAATAAGAATTATATACGACGACAACCGGTCAATTTTCTGTCTCATGCCATGCGGTTTCCTGAAGAGCTGCTTGTGTTTATGATGAGGATATTCCTTGTGCAACCTGTTCCACGTCCTTGTGCACTGCTTACACTAAATTTTTAACATACGTCATCTATAGGTTTCATCTGACAATGTCTCATCTGGAAATGACAGGAAGAACACATTAAGCATGAGCCCAAAACTACAAGCTCCAAAACTGCAAGTGTTACATGAGTTGTTACATGAACTGTGACGTACATTATTTTACGTACGTCCTCTCCCAACACAAACCCTGGTTTAAAGAGGCCGCCAATTGGTTTAAAATAAACCGGTAACAAAGACGGCCACCTGGACTGGTTGCATCCATGGCACGTTCAAAATCGCAAATATGGTGATGATCACCTCAGTTCTGCATGACGTTCTGGTTGGAGTCCGCTTGCACTAAGCGGATGGGATAAACGGAAAACATTGCGAGCAATGCCAAGCCACATATACGATTACAAGGTAATAGGCCACTGCAGACACATTCCACAAAGGTCGGATCAAGTCCTCCCAGTTCAGCCCTTGCGAGATAGCCATGAATAGTGACATCATGCCTCAGGCACCAAATGTAAGTGAAGAAGGCAGCTGAAAAATTCTAAAACGCTACGCAAAATAAATTTGGGGCCATGCGATTTGAATTGCCTGTGGTTAAATAGTCAGTAAAGCAGCTGCGGCATATTTAGAGCCGGTGTAGTCTGCAGAAACGACTTCACCGTGCATTGCCTCCTGCATAGTGTATCTTCTTTTCTCAATTCTCCAGCTTGTACTGTTCATCGCCAGGAGGGGTTCTGGAACACCCTCTATATTGTCCATGAGTGGATGAGATGTTTGTGCGTGTGCGTGCGCGCGTCAGCTGCATCTCAATAGTCCAAACACTTTCATTTTTGAGTCTAGGTGCGTTTTTTTTGCAACATGTTTATCTGGGTGAGTTTTAATTCTAGTTCTGCTCTTGCCTCTGCCTCAGCCATCAGTGTGGATTCGGGGCGCCTACTCAGGGCTCTGCGTAAGCAATATAAAAGTCTTACTTAAGTATTCGCACATTGACTTTCCCATGAACTCCTCCAAAACAGTGACACTCACAGTCGTGTTCAGAGAAGTGACTTTCAGGCACACTCGAAAAGAACGTTCTCAACACTCCCTCTGGTTGGTCTTCTGCTTTCTCGGCGCAAAGGGCCGCAGCTTCCCCCGCCGGCTGCCAGCAGTACTGCACCACCATCTCTGTAAGAACCACGCTGAAACTGTAGATGATGAGCACCAAAAGAGCCAGCGTCCAAGCGAGCCTGAGTGTGGTGTGTACTATGTGCTCTTGCAGTACGAAGTGCAGGCGCATTGACAGGCACTGCACAACCTAACCGTTACTGAGGAACAGAACTTCATCCACTACAATCATAAGTGGCATCTTTTGCCAAACATCCAGGGTAGAGAGGTAATTTTACGCGCCCCTGAACCAACCCCCACCACCACCACCACCACCACCAGCAACAACAACAACCACAACAACAACAACAACAACAACAACAACAACAACAACAACAACACCAACACCAACACACACACACCAACAC
>DF245406.1:0-18093 GCA_000507305.1 Breviolum minutum Mf 1.05b.01 | reverse complement strand
TACTACTTCTTCTACTACTACTACTTCTTCTACTACTACTACTGCTACTGCTACTTCTACTACTACTACTACTACTACTACTACTCTACCTACTACTCCTCCTACTACTACTACAACTTCTTTTTCTACTTCTACTACTACTACTTCTTCTACTACTACTACTTCTACTGGTACTGCTACTACTACTACTACTACAACTACTACTAGTACTACCCGAATCATACCCGAATCATTCCCGAATCATAGCCGAATCATACCCAATCGGCCCAGGGTGGCCAGAGTCAGGTTAGTTCAGTTGGTAGTGCGCAGGGCCTGTAAAGCTCAGGCTCAAGGATCAATTCCCAGTCAGTGCTGCTATGAAGATTTTCGGCGCCGCGAATCATACCCGCGAATCATACCCCGAATCATACCTTCGAATCATACCCCCGAATCATACCTCAAGTCAAACCTTTCCCTCCGGGCACGGATTAAACGGAAATAGCCATATTTAGGACCTCCGACGAGCGATTTGGAACTCCTGCTAGCTTTCCACATGACGCCTGATTCACTTTCCAAGAAAAGGTAGATTTTAGGTTACATTGTTTCTGGAAACTGCAGCTAGAGCTGGGTATGGACAGCTGACATCGGAGACTTTAATGAAGTTCAGGGTATATGTCCCCTTCCAGCATTACTTGAAGACGTTGTTATCTTCATTTTAATCCCCCCCGCGCTGTTTCACAGCAAACCACTGTTGAAAGGGACGAAGTGGTCGCAAACCGTGTTGCTGTAGATGGCCTTTGTTACATGTGTTTGTGCTTTTCAACTTGTTTTTGGCGGTGTCAGAATGTTTTGCCGACGCGGGAAGGAAACTGGGAAAGGTGAGAGACTCTTTGCAACACTCGAGTTTGATCTCTCACAAGCACAAACATGACCCTTGGATACCCTTGACCCCTTTTTGGCAGGGTCTGAGGGTCTGTTACTGGGCTGTAGGGGGGTGAACAACTTTTCTGACAGGATGCTCTGCGAAGTCTTTGAAGTTCCATGCAGAACTTCCGGACACCACGCAGCCAACGCCGTCGTTGACTTCAAGGGACGCAGTGAAGGTGAGTGCTTGCGCTGCAGGGACAGAGCCTCTTATCTCCTTCACAAGGACCTCCTATTCGGAATCCTGTTGCCCTGAAGGACGGGTCACGGTTTTCACACGCAGCTTTTGAGAATGTTGTTTCGGTTTCTTTCCGTGGAAACATATCACATGCCTTCGTACTGTTGCGTGTTTTTTATTTTCAGGTAGGTAAATGATAAGACAATATAAAGAATCATAGAGATATATTAGCAGTTATTCCCAGATTACGACTCACATCAAGTCACAAGTCCATAACTCCCAGCTTTGTTGAAGCCAGTGGGTTTGGACAGCTTTGGAAACATCAATTTCGTTTGATTCATTTAATTCCCAGGCACTCGCAGACTGCATTGGTTGTAAACAGAATCTAAACAGATTAATTGTTGAAGTGAAGATTCTCAGCCCCTGAGGAAGCTGGAAGTGTGCCGGTTGTATCGTGTACAGCGGTAGCGGCTGTCAAACGTGCGGGGGTGGCTTTATATCCAGGTCAGGCTGGTGCACTTCCTGTGCAGACACGGGCTGGACAGATCGCAACGGCTTGACGTGTGCACAAATCTCCACGAGTCAGTGCAACGATGTGAAGGTCAAAGGCCTTAGCAGCAACGAAGCATGCTGCAAGTGTCACTGGGTGCAAAGGGAAGACATTCTTCCCAATTTGTTCATCCTGTTGTCCTGTTTGGTTCCCAAATGGCCAGATGGCAGTTTAAGGTTTCCGTTTTAAATACCCTTAGTTCAAAACTTACAGAAAAGTGCACTTGTCCGTGTTGCGCAGGGAATCTTCAAAGGCGGAGTCCTGCGTACATGCAATGAAATACCTTTCGCCGGTTCACAGCGCTAGTTTTGCGCGAGGTTGGCACTCATCATGTAAGCGCACACCATGCAATGAAAGTGACACCAGTATGTGGCTTTCACGTAGTATCGATGTTGCCTACGAATTTGTTGAGTCACTCACACGTGAGGTGTTGTTTTAACTTATCAATTTGGCAGCTTTGAGGATGCCTTAAAAATAGCTAGAAAGTGCTTTAAAAAAGTCCGATCAACCATCGAATTGTCCAAGCTTCAGAAACTTAGTCCAAGCAAAAGTGCAAGAGCCAATCAAAAAGTCCAAACAAAAGCGAAATGAACTTGTTTTTGCTCTTGAACGTTTGTGATCTTTTCAGCCGATGCTGGACTCGACTTTCAGGGTTCTTGGGTTTTTTACATTAGAGCCTGTCTAAGAACAACATTTTGGCGCTGCTTGGCCGAAAACCAGATACAGTCATGCAAGTGTCGGCAGCATTGCGGCACAGCGTCAGGAACGTCGTGCGCAGCACATTCCATATCGTTCCCTCGCGGCGTGCCTAAACATCCATCCTTTGCGGCGTCATCTCTCTGTATGGCTGTTGAACAGGGATTCAAGCCGTTCTAAACGGTGAACCCCGACGCTATAATGGTAAGAAGTAGGGACTCCCATTATCCCCAATGGAGAAGCGGCTGTCATCTCCAACCACTCATCTCATAGGCCGAAAAATTCAGCAGCTGGTTCGGCTGAGGCAATGGTGGAGCTGTGACACCAACACCTTTCGCCTATGAATTGAAGCACTGGGCCATTGGGGAACAGGTCGATGGAGTGGGAGAGGAGAGTCTTGATACCAACATCCGATCTAAAAAGTTCTCAGTTTTGAAGCCGTTGAACTGAGTTGGAGTGTGAGAAATCCATGAAGTCGCAAAATGAAGGACAGGGGTCACACCAACAAACTCTGCGGATACCCCTCCTATAGTTTCCTTTGGATGGCTCTGAAAGGATTCGATGGATTTATGACATTCTGTTCTTGATTCTGAGGGGTTGGTCTATTTAGACTCATATTATATATCTCATATTAGCCTCTATTTGCTGGTGGATTTGGCCCGAGTCTGTCCCCTGACGCCAGGTGTCCATGAAACCGCGTCCTCGCACGGCCTCATTCTATTCGCTGAATGCAGGTGGCGTGTCGGGGAAGCGCACGGAAGAAGCGCCAGTCTTTGGGAAAATGGGTGGTTCAAAGTAAAGTGCAAGGCATTTTGATGGAATGTTGGGGTGTGGCAGTGGACATGAGAGTGCGTTTGTGGTTGCCGTAGTATATCCTTTAGATCCAAACATGCCATTTGGAGATAGACCTATTTTGCAGGGTGGGATGATCATGTTTTGACAACAACAGTGGCGCAAACGATGGTAGAACGCCGAACAAACCAGGTAAATTCCCGCCTGCAAAGCCAAGATTGAGTTCGTATGATTTATGATTTGGTATAATCTCATCCATTCTCATCCAGATTATTTTGGGAGTGGCCTTCTCAGCATCTCTTTAAAGCACCAAGATTAACAAATCCAATTGATCCAGTTGGAAGCACTCGCCGTTCCTCAACTTTGCGGTGCGTTACACACTGCAAACTCGAAGGCTGCGAGTTGGTGGACTACAACCTCACCCTGGATGGCAGCACGGGAGCTATTTCTCAAGTTCCTGGCACCCCGGTGTACCAGGAACCTTTCAGCGTCGAATGCGTGGTGACAGCACATCAGACTTCCACGGCCAGTTTTGAGGCCAAGGTACGGATTGCCATGGATTGGTTCGCCTATGGTGTTCCCATGTTGATGTTTCTTGGAGAAGCTGGAAATAGAAACAGCTCTGCTCTTTTAGATTTGGGTAAAAGGTTGAGAGGACTGCGGGATTTGGGTAAAAGAAATGTTTGCATTTTTGATTTTGGAATCAAAGTCACTACTAAGGTTTGGCAGTACTGGTAGCTTTCCGGTCAGGAAGGCAGCAGGTACATGGAAAGACTTTGCGGTGAGATGTGCTCCTAACACCGCCTGGCTTCAAGTAAGTTCAACCTCAGGAACCTTGACCAAGAGCGGGGGAACCGCTGGAAGTGGTAGTGTGACGACAGAGGATGTTGCCAAGGCCGGACAAGACGGTGGCGTCTGTGTAGTCTCGGCCTTGCACAAGGTGGGCTCCAAGTGGCTTCCGCGGCAGACGAAGGTCATGGCTTTGTTCCCACAGCCGTGGGGGAGTTTGCACTATCCAACCAGCTCCATTCAGGTAACCTTAGGAGAACAGCTTCCCATTTTGAAGCTGCCTCATGCAGGTTTAAGGACCCTGAAACCCAATGATTTCTTTGTGGCTTGTGATGTCAATCATGGCCTCAAATACTCCTTCGACCACTTATTGGGCACAGGGCTGCTTGAAGGCCCACCCGGGATGGGGTGCTTGCATTTGGGACATGAAAAGGTGCACCGCATTGCTGGCTTACAATGGTGTCACTGGTGTCCCACCTCAAATCATTGACAGTTGTAACGCTGGGCAATTAAAGAGTTTGATCAATTTGATCATCGACAGTTTTGAAGTACTTTGCGTTGTGCCATTGCACTTTTGCATTTTGGCAGAAATCACAGTCAAGGAAACTAAGGACCTTCTGTGCATTTCATCCTGACCTCAAACGACCGAACCCTAAAAGGAAAGATGATTGATCGGGCAAAGCTCCCAAAAATCCGTGTTCACGAATTGTCATGCGACTGGAATATCGCACAATGTCAAAGCAATGAATTCACTCAAATGTTAGATGATATGATTGATAGATGAATAGTCCACTTGAACTACTGGCTCGTGGGGTTTGTTAACTTTGTTAACTGTTAACCCTTCAGTCAAAACTCCTTTATCATGAGTTTGTTTTTGGGGGGGGCCGTATGGTTGTTGAGGAGAATCATCAATATCACTCTGCCGCCGTAGGCTACCCGGTTTTGGAAATCGATGAGGATGGTAGTCTCTCGGTATCCATCGCTCGTGAGATGAGTGCCCTCTTCGACTCCCTGAGCAGTAGTGGAGCTACCAGGACAGTCGGTGTGGATGAAGATCCTCACCCATTCATCACATGGCAATGAATGCATATGAATGGCACATAAGTCTTGTGACATCATCACCATCGGAAATATTCAGTTCCCAACAAATTTCACCTGATGATTGCGAAGATAATTGTCTTTTTCCACGGGAGAAGAGTTTACTCTGTAGACTTTAACCAATTCCCTCATAGTCTCTTAGAGGCTCGGACCAAACCGCCAAAGAGTTGATCAAGCAAAAAGTACGTGTTTCCATGTCAACCTTTCAATTTTTCCACCAAAGAGTGAACCGTTTCTAGGTGACGTTCTGGTGTACTCTTGAAGCATCCGGATGTGTGTGTGGACCTTCTCAAAAGAAGTAAAACTTGTACCATTTGCAATCTTGCAGCAGGGGCGTGTGGCACTTATGTCCTACCACACGCAACGAAGCTGTGGGCATGAGTGGGAAGCAAGACTTGGCCAGTCTTGTGTACCTGCAATTCCATGAAGATTGACATTGTCATCAAACAGTGTTGTGGTTTGTCCGCCTTTTCTTGGAAATCTGTTGTTTCGAATTTCGAAAATGGAATCATGTTTGGATGTTGACGCTTTAGGTGTCTTAGTTTTGTTTAAGTGTGTCATCCGTAGTGGTGCCCGACAAGGTGCTACGGAGCCGGGCACGACCCGTGCATCTCCCCGCCGTGGGAGATGGAGACTCCATGACGTGACTTCCGAATTTACAGTTTTATAATGGTAATTCGTCTGAGTAAGCTCTCTCTCTCTCTCTTTCTAGGGCCCAACTGCTCTGCTGGCTTTTTACCCTATTGGGGTTTCACCTCATGACATGATGGAATCTTGAAAATGAAGCCTTCTGATTCCCGCCGTCCTGGTCCTGCGTTTCTACCAAGAGGTGAGATTCATGATTCATGGTCGTGTCGTTGGTTCAAAAACTTCTCCAGTAGATTTCTCTCAAACAAATTTGACATCATGACGCATTTGTGACGGGTCAGGCTTAGGCTTGCAGGCCAATTTTCTTCTCTTTGGTTGTTTGGTGAGGTTAAGTTGTGCACCAATTCATTTCGACATGTCAAAAGGGTTGACTGAGATGCTGACGGGCTTTAAGCCTTACCACGACGCTATGTTTCTTGAGATCATGATTCCATTTAGTTGTTTGGTGTTGTTTGTTTTTGTTTGTTTACTAAGCTTGATCCACTTTGTAGCCTGAGATGTCACCCTCACCGGTTCTTTCTTCTTTGTCAGAGCGGAGGGTTTGCGGCCTTACTGCTTCCTTATTTGGGGGGTGGCATCGAAGGTGAGCTTCACCTCTCCGTTGTTCTTCACCTTCTCGTTGACCTTGCATTTGTTGACGTTGCAGTTGGAGATATTTGCAGTATACAGTATACATTACCTCCTTTTTTGGAAACTATGTTACAGTATACAATACCTCCTCCTTCTGATTATGATGAAGATGAACCAGATTCTTTCAGTGACGTTGATTCGGATCATGTTGACTAGTCTTTCAGACCCTTCCACGGTGTTGAATTTGCCAGCTGCCAATGGCGGCCTCCGCTTCGATCCGTACACTGCAATTGGAGAAAAAGTTACCCGGCCTGGCCGGGTGTGTGTGTGTGTGTGGACCTTCTCAAAAGAAGTAAAACTTGTACCATTTGCAATCTTGCAGCAGGGGCGTGTGGCAGTCATGTCCTACCAGTGGGCATGAGTGGGAAGCAAGACTTGGCCAGCCTTGTGTACCTGCAATTCCATGAGGGTTGACATTGCCATCAAACAGTGTTGTGGTTTGTCCGCCTTTTCTTGGAAATCTGTTGTTTCGAATTTCGAAAATGCAATCATGTTTGGATGTTGACACTTTAGGTGTTTTAGTTTTGTTTAAGTGTGTGTGTGTGTGTGTGTGTGTGGACCTCTCAAAAGAAGTAAAACTTGTACCATGCGTCTTGTCAACTGCTTTGCTGAGCAGGGGGATGGAGAAGACATATGAGGATCATCCAACGAAGCTCCTCATATGGTCTTAGGATATCATCAGGGACGCCTGATGACGTACTTGCTCTGCATGACCGCGGTGATCAACAGATGTTGCGGTTTTCCTTTTGGTTTTCCAGTTGTCAAGCTGTTGTTTCGAATTTTCGACAATGGAATCATGTATTGCATGTTAGACACTTAGAGTGTCAATGTTTTGTTTAAGTGTGTGGCAAAAGCCATCATTTTCAGGGGATCGTGCTGTTTCTCTCAGGTTTACCGAAGATTTCCAACAGGGGGGATGTTCCGATTTTCAATCCAGGGGTGTTTAGCAGGGTGGTTCAGCGAATGCTTCCAAGTGATATTCCTTCTCCCGTAGTTCGTTCCTAGGATAGGGAAGCAACAACATTAAACACCAAGCACCCATGAACACCGATAGACATAATCAACTCAGAAGTTCAGACATGCGTTTTTGCCATCCCCCTGCTAGATCGAAATTCAGTTTCCGAATGGTCCGAATCGGAGGAAGAAGGTGTCTCTACAATGTGGAGTTTGGGGCATCTTCCCTGATGACAGCTTGGCACCCATCAAGACTTCTCTCAACATCGACATTTTGGATGATATTTGTTTTCTGGAAGTTGAAGTATGCAGCAAAGCTTTTCATTTTTGCAACATGTTTGGGCGGTTGCCGGTAGTGTGGTTGTAGATGGAGCGCGTGACGGTCCCCTAGCCATAGCTATGAAATTGGTGGTTCCAGTCATTCCCGAATCCTCATTCCCGTCGGTGACATAGGGTGGCATTGGGTGCAATGGGGTGCCATGGGGCCATGTTCCTGTAACGCTTTGTCTCTGAAGGTTGGGTTTCCACATCCATTCGTGGACATGTGATCTACAATGCAGTTCGCACGGAAGCCTCCTGTCGCTCCTACTGTCGAAGCTGGGCCAATTGTGCTTTCTATCAATACACAGGTGGTAGATGCTATTGGTATGCTGCGTATCTTACCAGATTTTTGAAGCGTTTGTTTGCGGCCGTTCGACTTTCAGTCTCGTTGAAGGTGCAATTTTTGGTTACTTGCCGTCGGGGGATTTCAAACCCCAGTAAATTAAACTACGAACATTTGAGTTGTGTGTTCCTCGTGTTCATCTTCCAACTGAGTTGTGGAAGATGCTCCCCAATTCCAAACTTCCCTAAGAAACCTTTTTCATGTTGAGAGAAGTCAATGGAAGCTTGAGCCCTCAACCACACCTGGTTGGGCCAATTCTCGCACTTTGGAGCATAGTATATGCATCTTCGGCTATTGAACCTCACACCCATCGAAAAACAAACCATGTATTCTGATCCAAAACTAATTCTTCTTCCGTGTTCTTCCCATATTCTTACTTCTTACCCTTCTTTGTGGGTTTCAGGCCACCATTCGATTTCCAACATTAATCACCAACCAAAACAAATCGCCTGTGCAGCCTTTGGCCGTGAACTCGTTTTGCCCCTGTCCCCAAAAGGCATCCGCTCGGTAGCACGGTCACTGCCTGGGCCAAGGCGAATGTAAGGGGGAAGGAGCTGAAAGGGACGGTGGTCGTTTTTTTTTTTGTGAGATGTTTTGTGATCATGGCTTGTTTTTTGAAAAAGAAGAAGCCTGGGTATCTCCACATCCTAAACTTTGCTAACATGGGTCATATTTTTTCCATGTGGAGACCTTGTTTTGGGGAGGGGAAGGAATTTTGTCAGATTTTGTCAGATATTTGCAAAGGAGGGAAGGAATGCAGCTTTTGAGGAAAGGTCTGCTGTTTGATTTTTTTTGTTCCCAATTACTGTAATCCTATTTAGTGATTGAAGTTTTATCGGGGAATCAGCATATTGGCCATATTGGTATATAGTGGATTTAGCCATTTTCCTTCCGGGCTTGATGGAAGCTTCTGGTTTTTGTTCAGGGACGCCAAACTTAATTCCTTCATAATTGGAACCCCCCAACCGAAAAAGGTCAGTGGCACAGCTACGGTTTTTTTTTGAGGACTTCATTTGAAAGGTGATCAGCTTTCGATTGTTCGCCTTCGAATTGATTTAAATTCCCCATGGCTTTGATAGGCGTCGTGTATTGACCTGTGGTATCTTGTGGTCTGGGAGGAACGATTGGAGGGGGAACAGTGGAGCTGTTGGCTCTCAAAGGTTCTTGGAGTCGTGTTCACCACATTGCCTTTAAGAGCCTGGAGGGGTCAAAACGTCAAGAGAGTCAAGACTCCAAGTCTTATCCAATTCTTACCCATTGCGTTAGGATTAAGAATTCGAGACACCGGGGGGATGGCCACTCTCTCCGCCCCTGGCACAACTGACGCGCAGGTCACGAATTGCACAAGTGAAGCTGCTTGTAGGAACGTGCAGACGGGGCAATGGTATCAATCGGGGCTTTACTGTCCTGTGGCTCCAGATCTCTTCCGCGGGGACACGTTGTAGCTTGTTCCGATTTGTGAAGATTCTGGGAGATGATTTGGGATGGTTTGGGATGTTGATGTTGCCGATGATGTTGGTGACGATGAAAATGATGACAGGCACCATTGATTGAATTTACTGTTATTTTCACACTATAATCGGGGAGAGTCATGCCAGCGTAACAGGGGGAAAATGCTTAATATTGTCCCTACTTATTCTACTGTATACATACACCTTTGACAAGGAAATCTCAGTTTAGAGTCTCCCAGGAAAGCAACAAGCATGGTACACTTCAGGTTGGGTTTGATCCAGGGGCTGAGGGTTTATGTGCGAGAAGATAGTCACTTGAAGTCCAGATTTCTAGCAGTTTTCTTGCAAGGGTTTTTCACTCAGAATTTTCATGTTTATCCATTCTCACCCCTTTTGAATCGACAGATTCCTGGCAAGAGTGCGAGTTGGTGGTTGTTTCTTTGTTTGCCGGGGACATGGGGCTTTGTCAGACACATGGCACCTATGGCATGCACCTTTACTAGGACAATTTTTCCAGGTGAAGGTGTCCATGGGTCTTCTGGATCTTCCGGGTCGGGGTGATGCCGTCCCTTTCCATGCTTTGGACGTCGGGATTACTCTCTCAGGTACTTGAAGACAGGGGCCACGCCTGAAGAGACCATGTATTTGTCAAAGTACGCCCAGACAATTGATGGACAAGTGTCTGGATGCACTGATGGAAACTGGATCCTGAGACAGGCGGACCCTAAGAAGGATTATATTCAATTGGAGGCCGCGGGGCCGATGAAAGCATGGATCTCCAGACGGGTGGTTTGTCGGTTTGTGCAACTGAAGCGGTGATGATTGGAAGTGGTGATTTGTACGATTGTCACTTGCTTGTTTTTTTTTTTTTTTTTTTCGGACTGACCGTTTTGGTGCTCCTATATACTGTAAGGCACGCTTTTTGTTTTAGTGAGAGAGTGTGAGTTGGAAAAAGCTGGTATCTAAGTCTCAAGATGTTAATGATAGTTTGCACAAATTGTCAGATTGTCCTCTTCCCCACATGGAGATGGTTGATGAAAAATCATTATTTAGAAAAAACAAAGGGGTGTAAGACGACAAGGAAAGAGACAAGGACAAAACAAACAAGAGACAAGGATGACGCAAGGATAAGAAAAGGAGAAGACAAGGAGACAAGGAGAAGCGACCCAGGGACCGATCAGGGAAGAATGAGGGAAGGATAAGATGAGTACAGGGCAAGGACAAGACAAGGATGAGACAAGGTGATGATTTGTCATGTTTCTACTTTACTCCCCAAGGTTCCGAATTTATTGGAAGGTTGAGGGGTTCTGGTTAGGTTGCGTTTGACAGGGCACTGGAAGTATTGGAAGGTGTCGGAAGGTTCCGGAGGTAGTTGAAAGTTTTGTTGCATTTCATAGGCTGTGAAGGTATTTCAATTATTATATAGATTCAATCATGCAAAGATGTTTTGAAGAGCAAGTGTTGTATACCTTATGCTGGCCTATACTACTATAGTGGCAGTGTACTTGCAAAGGTAATCTAGGATTGGTATGAGGATTTTACTGTAGGGGTTGATGCTTAATGCGTGGACACATGGGAACCACCTCGCTGTTGGGGATACAACCCCTTTCCTTAACGGACTCGGTGGCTGCCCGGCCAGTCCGGTGAAGTGGAGTTGGGTGGCGCCGTGGTGCGGTGCATCAGTGGCAACATCGATTTTGGCCCTGCCACCTGTGGGCAACCCAATGTTACGGAGCCCGAGGAGGCTGGGAGTTCAAGAAACTTTGAAAAGAAATTTTTGAAGTGTCAACAAAATTTGCAGAGGAGATGACGTACGTCATGTGATGAATTCCCCCACCCCAAATTTGGTTCAAACACGACCTGGGTGGCGGGCATCAATGGATTTATTCAAATGCTGGTGGTTCCCGGGCGAGCAGCCGGCGCAAGTTTCAGGAGGGACAGTGCCTATATGTTAAAGGAAAAAGCCTGTGGAACACCCACACCACCACCACACCATCACCACCACCACCAACAACAACAACAACAACAACAGCAACAACAACAACGACAACAACAACAACAACAACAACAACGACGACAACAACGACAACGAAAACGACAACGACAACGACAACGACAACGACACCAACAGCAACAACAACAACAACAACAACAACAACAACAACAACAACGACAACGCCAACGACGACGACGACAACGACAACGACAACGACAACAACGACAACGACGACAACGACAACGACAACGACAACGACGACAACGACAACNCACCAACACACGACACGAAAACGACAACGACAACAACAACAACAACAACAACAACGACAACGACAACGACAACGGATCCGCAACGACAACGACAACGACAACGAAACTGAAACTACAACGAAACCGAAAACGACAATGACAACGACAACGACAACGACAACAACAACAACAACAACAACAACAACAATAACAACAACAAAACACCACCACCACCACCAGCAGCAGCAGCAACAACAGCAACAGCAACAGCAACAGCAACAGCAACAGCAACAGCAACAGCAGCAACAGCAACAGCAACAGCAACAGCCACAGCATCTGAATTGTCCACTAAAGTGCGGGGAGCGGCCCTGAGATGCAAAAGACCCTCAGAATAGTTGGCCGCAGTTCAACCCCAGCGCGAGGCTCAAACCCTCGCAAACAAATGCAACATGTGCGCAGCAAAATGTGCAAACCTAGCCAGCCCAACCAAACCACTGCATGTGCAAATGCTGGCCAATGAGCGCGGCCCTTCTCTTAGAGGAGCCCCTCGCAGTAAACTTGTTCAGAGAAACTAACATAATCATATTTTTTTTGTCGTTTGAGTCCCAAGGAATTGAAGAGTTGTAAAGTTGTAAGTGGCTGGAGCTTTGTGCGAATGCTTTTTGAACGTAATGAGCCAGAAAGCGGGAAGTGTCTAATTGAAAGTATACATAGAGGAATTTTTAAGGTTTGCCGTGTACCGTTTCAGGGTGTTACATGCGTGTCACGCAATCTTTTGATCTTGGGACAGGCTGAGCGGGCCCGCGGGGTTTTATGGACAGGGCTGGACGTTTTCGTGCGGGTTCCGTGTGAAGGATCCTATGACAGCCAGCAGTACGAGAATGGAGGGTTTGTTGTTCCAGCAAGTTTTATCTTTCATATCTTGGAAAGCAGATAGACATGTCCCACCTTGAAAGATTAACGAGAAGAAGTATAATCATCCCAGGTGTGATAAGATCCTGCCTCATACGTTCATCCCATGCGCACCAAACTGTGTCGTATTTGCCAATTCCTTCGCCTCAGGGTTTTACTCCGTACAGAGTGGATGATCCCTGGACCTCGGCTCCAGATGACTATTGGCTTCATCCGTGCGATTGTGCTCCTCCAGCCTGGGGGATGGAGAAACCTGTGAGCCTCGGCTGTTGGGGAGATTTCTCCCTACATCTCCGTGTGGGGTCTCAAATTTTTCAGTGTGCGTAGCGTGCTGCGTCACGGCGCGTTGCGTCGCGTCGTGTCGCGTCGTCGTGTATTACTCTAAGTCTCACTCTAGTGTCGCCTCAGAAAGTAAGTGAGGATGATTCAAATACAACATCTTTAATCTTAAGTCGCCCAAGAAAGTAAGCGAGGATGATCGACACACTCTTGTGTCCATATCTCGTTGCGAAGAAATCGATTGAAACGCCCTTGTGGCATACTCTTGTGTTTGGCTCTATATCTTACGCAGTGTCGCCCAAGAAAGTAAACGAGGATGATTGAAATAGCCTCGTGGCATACTTGTCGCGCACATCTATCTGTGTGGCGCCAGCGTTCACGCACGTTCACCGGCGTTCCCCGGTGTTCATTTTGGGTGGCAGGAGTGGCATTTCGTCTCTTCTGGGGATGTGTGCGGCGCCAGCGTTTACGTTCACGGGTGCTCGCCGGTGCTCATTTTGCGTGGCAGGCGTGGCGTTTAACTAGTCTCTTCCGGGATAGACTCTTCTGGCAATTTGTGTGGCGGCAGCTCATATCTTCGCCATTGTGTTTTTTTCGTTTTTTCCGCCTCCCTGGCCGGCAACATGGGTGACACAAAGGCAAGTATGGGCAAACCGGCAAACCGCGAAAAAACCACACGTGGTTTTTTCGTTTTTGCCTCCTTCCGTGCCTCCCACAGGGGTGACATAGAGGCCCGTATGGGCAAACCACGAAAAAGCCACATTTTACGTATGGGCAAACCATTAATCGATTCGCGCAAAATCGAAAACATAAGCTGCGGGGTTATCCGGCGTTTCTTTTTTTGCGATTTTGGGAAGATCCTTGAATTGGATCTGGGGTCGGTGGTTTGGGGCATGGTTGCCGGTACTTCTGCGGTTGTTGAGAAAGATTGGTGAATTTCGGATTCTGGGAACATGTACGTGGCCGAGTGTCCGAGAGCCACAATAGATAGCCACTTCATATTCGTGATGGTCATTCTTGTAATGCTATGTAATTATGTGCCCTTCTCGCGGCGTTGGTGGTCAAACATACCAATCACCCACGCAGCCTTGCGCACTTATTCCACATTCTCACTATTCACAATGTATCGTAGGCACTCAAATATTCAGATCACACATCTTTTAGAGAGACATCAAAGATGGCATCCCCCAAAGCTCCGTCCATTTTCTTCCCTGGATAGGATTCTTTGCAGAATTCTCTGCACTTCTCATTCAGGAACCCGGAATCCTTTGAATCCGTCCCGGGTGGAAGTGGAAATCAGTTTATCCCACCAGCATTTGAGCTGGTGGCTGGACAGTATGTGTGTCCCGCCAAACAGCTTATGGACAATGGCGTGCACTTTGAGACAGAAACAGAAACCATGGAGAGCAGCTCGACAAAATCTTTATAGAATTTTCATTTTTATTTTTTCGATTGGCCGGGACGCTAATTCAAGGTTCTTGATTGGAGATGTGTTTCATTTTTTTGGGTGCCTCTGTGTTTCTGTCATTTAAACATGTTTTGCGTGACCTCACAGTTACACAGGGGGAGGAGAGATTGAAATCAGCGGCAATGTCAAAGGTTTCGCTCTTGGCCTGGAAATATATTGTAATTATATTGTTAGTCGCAGCTCATACGTTGGTGAATGGATGTGAGTAATGGTTCTCAAGCCGTTTGAATCCTGAGTGTGGACCATCAGGTTTGAATCCAAATTCTTTTCAATTTTTGAGGGTTTCAAAATGACGGACCTCCCAAGATCTCCAAAATCTGCTCAGAAACGGCTGCGAAGCGGTCTCCAAAATTAATTTTCAGACATACACGGCCATCAAGGTTAAGGAAGGATGCTTACTGAAACACGGTTTTTTCTCATAGGCTGTCCTTAAATTAACACGGATGAAAGAGGACGTTCGACGTTTGCATACGTTTGTCATATTTGTCCTTTTCCAGCAATCCGACATGAATGGATGCATCTTCTTGATCTCCGAACAAGCTCAAAAAGCGAACCTGTCAGCCTGAGGGAACTTGTCTTCTTGTTTAAGTTAGGAGTAGTAAGAGTAGTTAGAGTAGTTGAAAAACTCAGATGCAAATGCAGCAAAAGCAAAGACAATCAATTTGAATTTGCAAACATGTTGTAGTGCTGACAGAATGCAAGTGAAAGACTGCTGGTATGTGTTTCCATTCTTCGAATATTGAATAGGTGCAATTCTTAACACAGGCAATTTCGACTTTGATTTGCATGAATCTTCTGCTTTTTTGACCGGCTCGGTGGCTTTCAGAGATTCCGGAATGTGGCCAATGTGATTTTTGTCAAACTTCATTCAGCCTCGCTCGAGCACGTTTTTAAGGATCAGATTGTGAAGCTCGATGCAAGGCAGATTCAAATTGCAACTTCTTTTGGCATGGATCTCAGCAGGCCCTTTGGACGGTCCTACAGCTTCCTTGTTTGGGGGTGGATGTGGCCGTTTCGGGCGCATGATCGCTGTGACTGTGAATGGCCAAGACTGCAGTATGGATGCCTGCCAAAAAGGTACAGCAAGAAAATTATGAACGACGCGACATTTGAGTCCGGTAGACATGATTTTACATTTTTGTTTAGTAGCAGATGTAGCAGGTCCCCAACTAACTACGGTGGTACTGCAAGGCTGCGCTAGGTTTGCGGCAGGTTTGCGCTTGGTTTTTGATTGTATAATCCAAGCAGGCAGCAGGCATGGGCTTCGCATTTCATATACGTCCCTTTGTGTTTTGGGCGTACTTTCCTGCGCAACACCTATTGTGCAAAAGAGCAGCTTTTTGAGAACTAGAGGCAGAATCTTGCGCTAGGTTCGCGCTAGTCCGCTAGTCCACCCTAGCAAACGCAGAAGCTCAGCATCGCCAATCCGCCACATGTCCATTTCAAGTTCATCCATTTTGCCAGTGAGATCACGCCATTTGTGGCCAGTCATTATCATCAGCACTTTTTGTTGATACTTTTGTTGAAATAATCGTTAGCAGCTTCCTCCTCAGACTCAGACTCAGACTCAGACACATCAAATAGCAGCTACAGGTGCCCTCGTGCTAAGCTATCTTTCCTGATTTTACCGCATCGTATATTTTTCTCATTGTTTTTCCATCCAATATGGCCCAGAGATGGCAAACGAATAATAAAAGAGGCAGCGGGCCCCCAACAGAACATATGAAACGATCATATTTGGAAACAGGCAAGAACCCATTTGTTCGGCGGATATGACATGAGCTGGCTCGCTGAACCCCAAAACGGAATAAGAAATCCCTCAATTGTTTAAAATGAAGCCTCAGTATGACTACTTTGGCACCTAGCTTTGAGCGCTGTCAACCTTCGATCCGGATCACATTTTCTTTACAAGTATCAGTTGATGCTTTGTCAAAGTTTTTTGAAAGAATTAGATTAGATTTACCTTTGGAAGCACAGCAACGCAGACGCTCAAGGCAAAGATGTGCACACACACTTGTACAAAAACTCAGGCAGCTGCTAACACTTCCGGGGGATGATTCCAGCGCAAGTTCAGGCAATGTCACGTCATTGTTAAAGAAGCCACGCACATGTACATACCATTTTCCTGGACACTGCAACCATACATCGTCAACAAGAAATGCTTTGATCCTTTTGTCACCTTGACGACCACCGCAGGGTGCGAACACCTGCCGGCTTTATATAGCTTGTTCTCACTTGGTACGTGAAATGGGTCTCGAAGGCTCCTAGGGACTTTCCTTTTTTTTGAATCGGTCAAATGTCGAACAGAGGAGATTCAATGAATGTTTCTTTTTATGTCTCCTAGTGATTGCTAGTGTATGTATGAACGCATCTTGTGGTTTTTGATTGAGAAAATACTTGGGTGTCGTTACAAGGCGAGTGCGATTTGGATGACTCCCAGCAGTTGTTTTCATTTAACTGATGACGGGGAACACCTCGGACCTTGAGCATCATTGGTGATTTCAATGACTTCACCCAGTTGCAGGAAGCTATCTGTAGCTACAATAATCAGCTACTGCATGCAACTACGCATGGGTAGTCTAGGTGGTTGCCTCTTTGATTCTATAGATGCCCCAACGACAAAATCCCTGTAGGAAGACAAAGACACACTGAATCTTGGGTACTGTGGGGTGTAGCATGTTTAGGGCCGCAGCCAAAAGGGGGAAATATTAGATATGTTCATATTGCATCCATATGTATATATGTCATATGAGTAGTGAAAAAACCTGGTTGTTAAGGGTATATGACCTGGGGGATTATGCTACCCATTTATGATAATAGGTTAAATAGAGTTTGCAATAAGGCCATGAGAAGGATCCCTATTGACCAGCCAGCGGAATGCAACAATGTACGTTTTCGTAGCTCATACGTCAGCAACCGAAATCTTGGATATTCTAATGTCTCATGTCATCACACAATAATCGATAATCGCACTCACAAACAAATCTAAGCATTACTACTTGTTCAAACCACAGCCCCGAAGTTGATGAAAGGTTTTCCAAGGCTGGAATCTCCTTTCCAAGGGGCCTTGACCAATTACCTTTGTTCAGGTCGTTGAACTGAGAACAGAATGTTTCCAAATCCGGGGGGATCCACCCAACTACGAGGTGCTTGATAAGCCCCCAATTCATGAGGGGCGTAAACCCTTCATAAATCAGCTTGGAGATTGGGATTACCATTGCGTTTTCGATCATTACTTAGGATCATAATGGTGATTTCATTGCGAAGCCTTGAATTTTCCCGAAGAGGTACTGCAAACGCGGGTGTTTTGCTTATGTGATTTCTGTAACATTTTAAAGAGTACAAGGGTCTATATTATTTTTCAAATGTGTATAACATATAGCCGCACGAGGCGGTGGCGGAAGTTTCAAAAGTGAAAAAATATAAAATTCCGAAGAACATGTGCCTATAGAATCGTTTGTGACAACCTTGATTCATTGAACATTTTTTCTGATGATGCGACCAAAGTTGGCATTTGTTGGCTTTGTCGCAGCGGGCAACTCCATGTGAGACCAAGTTCTAGATGATCTCTGCCTCGTTGTCACACATCAGTCCGCAACGACATGCGACTCTTCCTACGAACCAAACAGTACCCAGTACAACTCCGTACTACAAAGTTCTGAAAAGTGCTACCCCAGTACTATTCTGTACTACAAAGTACTACTCCAGAAGGTACTACTCCAGTACTACAAAGTACTAATCCAGTACTACTCCGTACTACAAAGTACTAGTCCAGTATACTACTCCGTACTACAAAGTACTACTCCAGTACTTCAAATTACTACAAAGTACTAC
>DF245405.1:0-17979 GCA_000507305.1 Breviolum minutum Mf 1.05b.01 | reverse complement strand
CATTGAAACAATGTAAGTAAATCAATTACTAGTATTTACCTCATGTGAAATAATTTAACATAACAATTTGTATTTACTTACATTAATAGTGACTACATTTTTTCACTTTCAATTCAGCAGAATTTACATTTTTGAACGTAGATGTTTTCAGTAGAGTCAATTTGTTAGTTTCACATTTTCAATATGTTCAATCGCTTAATATTAACAACACTATTACAAATTAAATGTTAACACTTAATCAAACAACTTTTATTAATTTTTACAAAAAGTCAAGTAAAAATCTATTAACACAACCATTCATCTTTCATCAATATTATCATTAATACAATAAGTAGTTCATTGATTTGTCATTACTAATACTTCAAGTTTCTTTTTTAAGGGCTGAAGCAACATTGGTTTACTTAAATTATTTCATCTTCATCTTGTCTTACTTACCCTAACAAGTTGCTGAAGCAGCAGCTCCATGGGGCCCGGAAATCGCCCCGATCCCATATATATATATATACATATCATAATGGAGTTTCGGAGTTGGTTAAAAAATGCCACCTGTTAATCACCAACAAAAAGGTTCCTGTAAGAAAGTCAGATTTCCAACACTCCAAAATTTTACAGATCCTTGGAGAAGCGGCATCTTAAATGCCGTGGGCCGTCTTCCAATTTTGTTTTCAGATCACCACCTCTACAAGGTGGCTTTACACAGCCGATCGTTATAAAATGGGAATGACATGGTAAAACTCCTATAAATGGCCGAAAAAAAATTGGGTAACCAGGGTATTTCTACCTCTATTTCAGCGGTGTTATGAGGGGGGCCCCTACTTCTTGGCTGGTTTTTTTTGCGCCCACCTTGTACCCATATGGTTTTACTACCCACACAACAACCACCATCCACGAGTCCGTTTATTTCACCCACGCCATGTGACGAGGCAAACCTCGGTCTAGAATTCCCCCATAGTTTTCGAATTCTAGCTCCGTATATTGGAAGCATTTTAAATAGCAGCATCGGTGCTTAGGAAATAAACTTCCTTTTTGAGAGCCCTGGTTTTCTAGGTGCCTACTAGTTTCAGTTTACGTGTTGTGTTCAACTTATAGCTGTCTACCTGTGGGAAAAGAAAGTTGCTCAACAAAAATGATGCAACTTGCCTACACAAAAATGGACCCATTCGACCCATAAAACAAGGTGGACAATTCTACCATGCGAGATCCCTTCGGCACACCATTCGATCAAAATGGAATCACCTGGTATAAAGATGCAAATAAACATGCAAAGAAAACCTGAAGTTAATGGTATAAACCTCCTATCACCTGGTGAGGTTTTTCGTACAAAAAAAAACAAAATGCTGCATTTTAGCTATACAAGGAAATACTTGAGATGAAGGAAAAACACTGCACTCACGGGCATCTAGAAACCAACAACGACCTGGAACCCGTTTCTCCTCTATTTTTGGTGGTTGCACCCTCCAAAACACGGTCTTTTCCAATGAAAACAAGGGTCATTTGGGTTCCAGGAACAATAAATGGATTTGGATTCGATAATATCAATTCCAAAAAAACACAACAGACTACAAGGGAAGGCCACAAAATGTATACTGAGTTACTGAATGCACGGTTTTCTCTAACAAAGCTCTGACATACGATAAACAAATCAAATTCCATTCGATCACGAAAACATATCTATTCAGTGGGAGATGGAACTCAGGTTTTCTCAATCATTGCTTTTCTTTCATATTTGGCTAGGGCTCAAAATTGGGTTTGACAAGTTTCGAGACATGTTTGCACCCCTTAGCGATTCAACCCATCTGAAGACTGTTTTGATAACACATCGATTTTTCTCTGCCAAAAACAGTGAACATAAAACGGTTTGCAATCACTGCTTAGATTCATTGACCTGAGTCAAGTTGATGATACTTCACACTCAGTGGACAACGCTGGCATATGAGTGCCTGCAAAAACCTGATCAATGAGTTTGCCTTGAAACCATCAACCACCAACTCATCATTGCTACTGTAAAACAGTGGAAAATCATTCATTAGCTTTCCAACACAAGATATCATTTACATACCGTCTTCCAGCTGGAAGCTTTTCTTATCGTGCCGACATTGGTGTCCCCTTTTTTAACAACTACACCCGTGAAAACTAACATGGAACCTGAAAATCACCTGAGTGAAAAGGAAGATCATCTTCCAAACCCCCATTTTTGGGTTCCGTCCCCCTTTTCAGACCGAAGCACCGCAATGGCCGCGTTGAAGGTTGCTAATTCAACGGAAATGCTGGTTGCGTAATGGATGGCCAAGGGCCAGTGTGGAAGTGTAGAAATGAAACCTCAGGTGTTGAAAATAACGCAGGGAATCCATTTTGTAGGTGACTTCAATGTATTTGATTGTATTTGTTCAATCAACATCTTCTACTTATCCCAAACAATTCGCATTATTTTTTGATGGCCATCTTAGCTTGCAGAAAAGAAACTGGAGCTGGTAAAACTGTCGAATTCCATCGCGCTGAGGTTTGGATGATGATGTAGGCACCTGGGGCGTCGGAAAAGTGTGGCGATGCCACGATGAACAAATGATTTTCATGGTGCTGTTACTGAAACATCACAGGTTTGTTTAAAGATTCTCTATGATGTCCCTGCGTGCAGCTGGGGCGTGTACCGCAAGCCTGTGTGTGATAAAGATTCTCTATGATCAAAGTTGCTAATCAATAATCATATGTGATGATCAACAATAAATAACAATCATCAATGATGTGTAATGAACAAATATGATTATTGATACTCAATCATCATAACTCATCAATAGAGATCAAGGAGCCTTCTTAAAAAAAAAACACGACTGTCCATTCTCACCCCCACCCCCGACCCTTCATCGCGTTCCCGTGAGTCAAAACCATGTGACACTGCCATTTGCCAAGGAGTCATGCGGCATAGAGAGTTGCCTCGAAGTCCATAGGGGTGGCATTTCTCAACCGACCCCAGCCCTAACGTACCATCCGCATAAATAAGGCATTTATAATTATCTAAGGTTGTTTCAACACACCGAAATGGAACACACCCCGAGCAACAATTACCAACAGGCTATAAAGGGACTCCTTTCATAGTTGGCTAAGGGGATTGTCTGGGGTGTGCTCTACGGGTGTGTTGGAACTTTCTTGGAAATTAGAGCTTATGAAAACCCATTGGTTTCCCTTAATAAGGTCGAATATTAAACCCTTATTTATGGGGGAGGGGGGGAGTACGTTCAGGGAGTTTGCTTGACACAAATCATCCCCATTTTTTGTGATGTGGGGTTGGACATCTTGGGGCTCTTAGGTGTCTTTAAAAGAGACCCTTGTTTGATCAGCATTTTTACACGGATTCCTCCAAACTGACTTACCGCCCCCTGAAAATTAACATGTCCCCCGAAAAGGGACGGAAATCTCATCTTCCAAATATCAATTTTCAGGAAATATGTCAATTTTCACGGGGGTGCAAATTAAATCTGATGAAAATGGCGGATGGGTCGATTGCTTTGTGGCCATTGGTTGCACTAGATGTATCTCTCTCTCTCTCTCTCTCTCTCATCGCGTCTCTAACAGATGTATCTATAGGTGGTGAGTGTTCGACCCCATTTTCATCTAAATATTTGTCAAAACGATCCTCATAAGGATAAACCGTTTTGAGAAAAAATAAAAAACACCACGTTTTGCTTTAATATATGCACACTTTTACAATACTATGTAAGACCTATAAATGTTTATTTAACATTATTTAACCACACTTCCTGTTTTTTCGGGTTAGCTATACCAAAACCCAACTTCCCCGCACAAAAAACCCAACTTACGGCTGGATTTGATTTCCACGCCAGGCCGCGGGTGATGATATCCACTTGCAGACCTTGCAGTAGTCCCAAAGTCCAAGGCCAAGCAACGCCTTCGCGGTGGAAAAATCGTCATGAACCAAATGATGGATCCACTCGGGTCTTTATGGTACCTTTATTAATTGTTGGATCTTTATGTGTAGGTAAATGTAGGTGAATATAGTACACCATATCATTGATTCCATGGGTATCAGGGGTTTCAGGATCAAGAGGATCATTGAATGAATTTCACTGTTTTGAAAGATGCCGTGTAAATATGTATACATATGTAATTTATATATATATATATATAATTAGTGCAAATTTATGCTTGGATGCAGCAAGAAAAACGTGTCATAGTAGCTCATCAGTTACGATAATTTCACAAATCTAGATTCTGACCTCGCGGTGATGTTGGGAAGAATATGAAGAAAGGGTTTTCAGCATCCTTCATAGAAAGGCCGCGTGTGAGAGCTCCACACGACATCGCACACACTTAAGTACCCATCGAAAAACCTCCAAGGGCTCAGGAGGGCACTATTACAGGACAAGCCAGTGGTTCATTCTCTTTTATAAGGATGGAAGTAGCTTCCTTGGGATAGCAGTTGGGGATTTGCATAATGTTTTTTCATCCTAAATGCTGAAGTTCCAAGTTAACAACAAGCCCAAAAACATGTGGGGAAATCAAAGTGATTTACTAGCCTCACAAGAAATGGAATACGCTTCATATTCACGGATTTCCCTTTCAGTATTCAAATTGCTTTCGTTTAAGGGGATGGAACTCCTACAATGTCCAACTAAAGATCCCCCCCAAGCCATGGTTCACGGGCCAAATGATTTATTTAAGCAATCCTGCAACGAACTGGTTGGTGGTTTCAACCATTTGAAGAATATAAGATTGTCATATTGGATCACGTCCCCAAGTACCAGTAGTGGTAAAAACAAAAAAAAACATGTTAAATGAGAATCCTGTCCATATCATTAGGTCATTCAATAATCCCGCAAACTTTTGTCAAAAAGGTATATCATGATGTATCATGATCAAGTTAAGAGGTAGAGGTGTTTTTTCGTCGGAAATCTCGTCGGGGGGGAACTTGCGGGGACCTTGGCAGGTGGAAATCAAAGTGTTGCACGTTGCAATGCTTGCAGTGAGCCCTCTGCACTGCAAGGTGAGACCTCGGAATTAAAGACGTGAACCCGGAGATGGAGGTTTTTTCGGACATTTAAAGCATGTTAAGCATTCTCTTTGGTGGTGGCATTCAGAAACATGTTATCTAAAAGAAAGACTTAGAAACTACAAAACTGCGATGTTTTTTTGTATCACGGGGGGCAGATTGACTAGTCATGACAAACACTGATACATCTATATACAGAATTGACGCACCTAGAGGTGCCGAAGTGGCATGGGACACTCCGATTGAAAAGATGTCAGAATGACATCCTAATGATGTGGTGAACCTGGCATTTCAAGTATATGAGGTTTTCTCGAAAAGTTGTTTCCGGAGTTGTGTGATAATTCGTGTTTCCGTTGGGGCCCGCCTTATAACTCTTTNTAACTTGTAAAGCTTCAACCAAAACAGAAATATCACACAGTTATCTAAACTTTGTGATAAGGAATTTTGCGAAACCCTCATATACCCTCCAGCGAGGCTGGCATATTTGACCTGGGGAAAAGGAAACATATCATCTTTAAAAACGTTTTTTTTTGGAGGGGGATATATATGAGATATGTTCTTTCCCTGCAGGGTAGTAGCTATCTTCCATTTAACTACTTTATATTAACTCCCAGGCAGGCTTCCCCGAGATACTATTGGTTAATAGGTTACGTAGGAATCATGATATCGACATCGATGATGCTAGACATCTGACGTCTTGGGATGTCATCGAGAGCTGAAAGATGTCATTCGTTAGATTTCATTGCTATAGAGATCCTTGGGATCACATGTAACACCCTAAACCCAAAAACGGAACCCAGGTTTAATCCGTCTTGAACAGAAACACCCCGTGAATGCCAAGGGTCACAGATCTAAAGCTCCGAACCACGGAATCCCAGAGGCTTTGAGCACGGAATTGAAGCCTACCATCGAATTGGGCATGGTCATGGTCTATACAAGATGGGCCCCGAAGTAGGGTCATAACTGTCATAACTCCAAATGATAGGGGCTACAACCCTAGTTGCCCATTTATAAATCCATTTATTGGGGTTATAAAGCTATCACAACATTGCTGAGGATCCAGCTTCTAACCAGTACGACCAAATCCGCAAGATAATTTCAAAGGAATTCCAAGCATCACCCTTTTCGAACCTAACTCAGTTTGAAGTTTTGAATATTTCACATCAAAACAAAATCACTTTCCCACGTGGGCTAAGTGAGCCACGCAAAAAAAAACAAACTCCAAGTTTCCATTACACCGGTTGTTTAATAGGGATCCTTTTTGTTTAATTATAACATCCATATAATGCAGTATGTAATCCCCTATCTTCAACAAATAACCAAGAACTTCAGATTTCCCTCAAAAACCAATACTTTTTCACCAGACCGAGGATTGGGGGGGCCGAGCTTCCCAATGCTTCATCCTTTGACCCCCTGGGCAACCAAGTGGCTAATGAGGCTGGCTTGCACTGGTAGATGAAACCTTAGTAGCAGCAAGGTTTGAAGAGATGATACGGGTCACTGCAACTGCCGGTGAGTGATCGGATGGGTGGGTGACTTTTCTTCTGATGACATCCAGGAAATCCAACAAGCAAGTGATTTTGGAACAACAAGAACGGACCTGAAATATCGTGGCAACGTTTTTTTGGAGGGAGGGGTCATGTCAAAACAGCATATGGAAGTCACCTATGATTATTTCTATGGGACAAAAGAGGTATATAATATGGAAAAAAATCTCGCAGATGCAAGTCTCACATATCTGTTTCAAGATGATCTTTACAAAACACTGTCCATTTACAAGTAAAGTCGATATAAAGTGGATGATTCTGATATCTAAGAAGTGAACCCTGCCTCTAAAACAGCGCAACTAACTAGTATCCGTTCTCATGGATGATCGTCTTGAGATGCATCCATAATAATAATAAACCATGCGCTTTTAAGATCGTAAAGGAAAACAATGAGAAAAGCCATCGAAAAAAACAACACCTGTTTTCTTTTCATGTGAAAAAATGAAATTCCTACACTCACACAACAAACAGACTTTTCCACATCATGCCTAAACAAATCGTAGCCTTTGATGACTTCATCCTGTTCCCCTTGTCTTTTTTGGCCGAAAATCACCGGTGCCACCGTTTCTTGAAAAAAATGTTTTAGCCTCGAAACAAAAGGCAACTGGCACGTTCCCAGGCTGCGCCAGAGATACCACTGAGAAGACTGTTGTACCTTACAAGCACAATCCAGCACCTTCCAGTCGGGGTGCCCTCCTTAAACCCTAGAGGATGGTGAATTGACACCCTGTAACAGGACCATTTGGCACCCAAACTGGAAGGTCCAGGATGAATTCCCACTTTTTTTTGGGGGGGAGGGATGTTTTTTTGGGGTGAGCCTAGTGAAACTCTACAAATCACATCTCAATGAAAGGGATACTTCCATCTAAAAAGGCCACCCCTTTTTTTGAGGGGGAAGGGTGCGGAGGGGGTTGAGCTACAATACAAGCCAATGCCTATACAAATCACAGCCATTTTTATTCAAAATGGGTACATTGAAAGGGATAACTTCCATCCAAACAAAACACAAGTGTGCCCGAAAAAATCATAGGCTGCCATGCCTGATTCAGATGGGCATCCTCAACATCCTCAACATGTCAAGCAGCTTGGTCAATATTGAATGGGACCGAATCCCAACGGACCCCGGGACCAGGAAGTTGCGAATCGGGCTATTAGATACTCAGGGGTCCGTGGGTCCTGTTGGAGATTTCTTGGAAACTTACATCCAATTCATGGAATATCCTTGCTGGTGGTTGAACCATCCCATCGGAAAAATAGTAGTCAAATTGGATCATCTCCCCAGGTCGGGGCCAATAAAAAATCTGAAGCCATCATCATCATATTGATTCCATCTAGACATAGACTTGCTGCCATGAAGGGAATCAAAACATAATCCCACAACATGGTAGGAGGTGTATACAGCGTTCAAAGGAGATTCAATGACGTTTGAAAGTTCTATTTTGGGCTCCCTCGCAAAGTCAGAAAGCCAACATTGGTCAAAGTTGAGTCAACAATGGTGGGCTACTGATGTGTAGCTCACCCTTTGCAACTGGAAGGGCCCCATGCTATACAGGAAACGAAAACATCATCCTCAATCATGTCCCTATGTCGCACCCTTGCCACAGCACATGATTGTACTCGTCTCCAGGCCATTGCCCGCATAAGCCTGACAAATGTCGTGGGAATGTGGGCTGGCCGCAAGATACCTACAGGGTTTCATAACCGGTTCTTAACGCCGTCCTTTAAGCCGTTCTTATATTTCTGGTGGGGTTGGTTGGTTAGGTGTAGTTTGAATGGTGGGGCATACGCGCTGATGTGGAAGTTTTTTGAAGTGCCTTGAAGGTCAAAAAGAATGCTGGGATTCCCATCAATTTTTGGCGATGTTTCGAGGTTGGTAGTGGTAACATCTACATCCGAAGATTGCTGCGAAATGGCTTCACAAATGAAGATGCGCAAAAAAAAACGCAGTGCGATGAAAACAAAAACAAGACAAATACATGCAGAATTACAAGTGATGAAGATCGAACAAAACTGGTTTCAACATGCTTTCCTAGATACTTCCCCAGTTGCCACCCATGAACATTTTGAGATGGATACCCAACAAATGGTGTAGTTTAGAGTAGCCTTTCCTTTTCCAACCCATCATTACAGTTGGTATTTGGGGTATCAACTCGTCAAAATTCAGTGGTGTACTCCAAACGTCAGCATTAAAGGCTGCAGCAGCTGCGAGACAAAAAAAACCGATAGCAAATCGCAGGTTTTGAGAAGAGGATCTTCAACTCCGTTTTTTTGAACAAGGGATGTTGTTGTGATGAACAAATGTGAAGTTGTCTGTAAAAATAACATTTGTAGGAATAAACTATTGCTCAAGAAATGTTTATAAACCCTGAAACGTTTAAATACGATTCGTATGATATTAACAGCACGGGTCACCTGATTCCTAAAATCCTTTTCAGCACCTATCTAGTAACAGCAAACAACAACCCATGGCATCCCATCATCATCATCATCATCATCATCATCATCATCATCATCATCATCTACTGTGGCACCCCGCCTCCAAGATGTAAAATGCATACATCCATTGCCCTCCCTTCTCACATGAAGCAAGGGAGGTCCCAGAAATGACCTGATTGGTTTCTAATTGCTTCTCCTTGGTAGTCCAAACAAAAATCAAACAGAGCTGAAAAGGCTGAACATCAAAGATGTCGGCCAGGGGGATGTTGTTGTTTTTTTTTTTTTGGGTGTTTGGAGGTGTTCTTTTTTTTGGGGGGAGGGGAGAACCAACTGCCATCTGAATGTGTCTCAACCTTTTTCGGGGGCTTCACTCGACATGTTTGATGAGTTTACCTTACTTACTTACGTGATTGTATAATTCTAAGCAGCTTTTGATAGATCCCTTTTTTTACATCTTCAGTTTTGTTCAGATGAGTTAAGCTTTCTAAAAAAAACAGTTCTGCTTCAAATGGTTCATCTGAACACGGCTTGCTGATTTGCACCAAAAAACGCTTGGTATGCAAAGGAAACGGAAGGTCTTCCATGACATCACGCTGTTAGTTGCAGGAACTATAGCAGCTATAGTCAATGATTGTAATCGCTATATGACTCAGCCAGATCTTAAAAGTCTGCGCACGGATGAAAGTCTTTCTCTCCAGAATCTCCCATCTGCCATCCATGCTTTTGAGTTTTTGAACGTCAACCCCGGATTATATACTCACAACATATATATATATATAATCTATTAAACCTCGCTGTTGTGGTGATTACACAGGATGTTGATGCCAGGCCAAATTTAAAGGAATCAATTCATTCAGCAACAGTGTTGGCATCAAATGGCATCATCGGTGAACATGATATCGGTTTTCCTATCATCCGAACATCTGGGCGAAGTGAATATCAAATGGTCACAGGCCTCAGTCTAAGCAAATAAGGGGAGAAATCTCTTACCAAGCTACTCTAGTTGGTGGTTGAACCAACCCATTTGAACAATTTGAGTCAAATTGAATGATTTCCTCAGGTAGGGATGAAACAAAAAAATATGTGAAACCACCACCTAGTACTGTTACTGTGAGGTCTTACATTGCTACTGGACTCTGTGTGTCTTTTGTGTGTCCCCAACTTGCAGCCAAGATTCACAGAGTTCAGTGCACCTCAGCTGATGTAGGTTAACCTACGCACCTACAAATAAAGACTTGGGGTCAACATACCAATTCACCAAACCAATGTTCAGGCCGTTTTTTTCGGGGTGGTTGTCCACCTTACTTCTTAAGGGCTCGACCATCACATGTGAACATACAAACAGAATATGGCGCCAAGGTGCAAGACGCAAACATCTTGCCATTTGGATCGTTGTCCAGAAAACGCCTTCATAGTAAGTCCTTGGTCAACTCTACCAACGGGCCCCGGCCAACAGAAATTTCTTCAACAAAGAAAAGCAGTTAAAAGTTAAAGCAAAGAAATATATGAAAGATCCAACCATGTACCATATATTATGTGATACAATTATAATTATGATGTTTCTGAAATGTGGAGTATGGAACGCAAGCAAACCACAAAATGGTAGCAGTATCCAGTGTTCACAGGGCTAAACAAAAATGAAGATATACTTGAATTGGGGCACACTAGCCGGATGGAATTTCGAATTGTTCCAGAGATTCTAAAAAGGTCAATGGAGTTTCCTGGTTCCCTTAATAGGTGGTAGGTACCATGTAATCCCCCAATTGGCAGTATATATATATATATAAGTGGCATATACTGCCAGTTGGGGGATTATATATCACCTACCACCTATTAATGGAACCAGAAACAGCTATTGAAAAGGGTTCCATCTCCACATCGCTGATGTTCCATGTTTAGACGACTGCAGGGTCGTGGTATACTTCCTTACTTCCTTACGTCTAGTACCCGGGGCGAGCAAGTAGCGGAAGTTTCCGGGGGACCAGTACCTACAAGTCAAAGAAAATATCTACCTGTATCAATTTTGTCCACCAATATGACCACCACAAAACACCACTATCAACAAACACCATCGCAAATCAACGACAAATTGTCAAGACCCCGCAACACCAAAAACCATCAACAAAATGACATGCTGATGGATGTGAACTTGAATCATATGTTTGTGATCGATCAAATATCGAATGCTTTGATGTTTGACCAGGGTGTCTTAGTTTTTTTCTTAAAAACTATAAACTCCACTCAATTTTCGGCACTCCAGTGCTTCCTTCATGACGAACATTTAGAATTGCCATAATTGGCAGCAATGATACTTTGGTAGGGCAAGGCCCCCAGGATGCCAGTGAACCATCCTACCAAGTTTCAGTGACCATCCTACCAAGTTCAAGGATCCTATATCTACCAAGGTTTCGTGGATGTGGATTCTGTCATCGTTTCAGTGGGCGTTTTGTGCCACACCCAATTGGGATACTTTGCCGCCAGTCATGGCAGGCTTCCCATTTAGTTGATGCATCGACTCGTCAAAAATCAATCCAAAGGGAGCGTTTTCCAGTGACATAAACGAAACACTTTTGAAACATGTCCCAAAACTTCCGAACCTAAGTGGTTAAATTGAAACACTTAAGGACCTAAGTCACTAGTAACTCATCATCAGCTCAAACTTTTTGTTTTGCAAAACTAAGTCATTAGCAAAAGGGGTCGTTTTGGGGGATGGCCTCAATATATCTTTATCACAAAACACTGCGTTGCAACATCTCAACACCACTTGCACCCCTCAACACCGTCATCGCAGCTTCTTCACAGCGTCCGAAAGAAATCTCGTTCACCTCCATGCGTTTCCAGTTCCTCATGCTCCCATGGAGAATGAGTTGGACTTCGTCACACAGGAATCACACCACAAGGCTAATTTTAGGTATACAGTATATATGTCCCGCAAACAACTAATGGTTATACGATTCGTAGGATGAGTTTCACCCTATATTCAAATGGACCCCCCTGAAGTTAGCATTCCAAAACTCCTAGCAGGATTTCTGACCAAACCACCGTTTGGTGTTTTTATCTTTTGTTTTCCATGAAGAGCAGCACAAAATGAATGTACTTCTTATACATCAACCACTCCTGAGTCCCTGAAAATGTGCTATCCCAAAAGGAAAATTGTCTTCCAACCATCATCTTGTAGGGCTTATATTATATGTCAACTGGTTAGTGGTTCCGACACATCTGAAAAATATGATTCAAATTGGACATCTTCCCCAAATAGTAGGGGTGAAAATAAAAACTATTTGAAACCACCACCTAGTCAAACTTCGGGGGTGTACATGATCACCTGCGTCACCAAAAAATCCCAACCCTCATTCTCCTTTTCCAGGGGTCTATTCTTAGGGGCTATGTTAGTTTCAGGGAGGGTACATATATCGCCTTTTTTTTTGCCAGGGCATCCAGAGGGTTTGCCCACAATGAGACGCAGTGGCCGAGAAGGTCACTGGAAAATGAACGGCTGTAAGACGGGCGATGCTATGTCTACAGGATCAAGTGGAAACAATTGATAAATTTCAGGTCGTAGCGCAGCGAATCTGGCCTAAATGGAGTAAGTGAAGCGTCACCTAAAGACCATGGAGTTGAGAGGCATTGGTCAAGGATCTGCTGGCAGATTGGCTTCAAGGACAAAACCCCAATGACGTTTGGAAAAATAAAAGGGCCTGGTGTCAATCAGTTTGCCTTCCGCTAGTTCAACTTGCTGCGTCTTTGAAAGAATGAGCGTAGGCTCACTGAGTGGTTTGCGTTTGGATCTGGCACCATGTAAGTTGACGCTAATGGTTCTCCAGCCAAATGCTTCAGTGCTAGTAATCATCTCTCGCATGAGCGAAAAAAAGAACATTGATGCCTGCCGCTTAGTAGAGCCAATCGGTGCCGGAAAACCAGGATGCTTGGATGGCTCTAATAAATGGCAAATATCATCAAAGCTCCCAGATGTCAACCACTTTGAAATGGAAGCAATGATAGACAAAAAAGTTCTATTCTCGAAAACAGGTATATAATTATGGCTGACGCCAAAAACCATGTCCTAAAATCAGCAACTAAAGTCCTAAAGCAAGTCAGCATCCTCGACGTACACAGTGAATAGCGCAACAAAGCCACCAGTCTTGTCCGCTGATTGGGTGCAAGCTTAGAAGCAGAGATCACCCGCTGAAACTGGTCCTCTTCTAAAAATTGTGCCAATCTCTCCGTAACAGCAGGAATCTCAGTCCACTGCAGTGTATCATCTTGTTTTCCCACTGCTTGAGATGAGAGAAGCGAAGAAGAATCAAACGTAGAGTCGACATCACAGTTCTCTATAATCCGAAGGCTCAGGCTGTCCTTTGACAGTGTGTTCACCTCATGTCCCAATGCCTCCTGTATGAAGTGTCCCGTAGGCGCTACTGCTTGCAGCGAAGCAGAGCTTAGCCCTTCTGATCAATGTGAAGCAAGACTGACTGCAGCCTCCACTTTAGCAATCTTAATCTCCTTCTCAAGATTAGATATCTTGTTTAGGATTTCGGAAATGCCTGAAGAGTTGGAACGCACTAAGACGTCAACAGCAGATATATGTTCCTCAATCAAGCTAATCCTTGGGGCCATTCTATGCGAATGTAGAGAGTCTACCAGCGACTGTGAGCACGGCTGTAAACTCACTCTCCACCGCTTGTGCAAGAAAAAGAACCAGGTTCACACAGCAACGCCTAATGGACATCTTGCAGAGGTCCGCAGGGGGTCGCCAGCACATAAAACGCCAATGCAACCAATAACCGAAGGATCAAAGTTACAAGGATCAAAACCAACAGACTGTCCATTGTCCAGACGTGGAATCAACCCAGACCTTTGACCTTGAGCCAAAATCCGTAGCACATATATCGCCTGAAGGTGGATTTTTTACAGATGGATACGTTTACTTTGAGTAATAAGCCTACGCTCCAGGCTTAACTAACATCGCTGGCTGGAAAATAGGGTAACATGTCCCGAAAAAAAACAGAAAAAACCATTGACCACCAATCAACTAGATTGGATGATTGTCAACACAAATGTAAACATGTACTTGTTTGAAAATTGAAAACAGTGTGCACTTGATTTAAGACGAAGAGGTTAGGATACATTAGGGTGCCTTCACACTGTGGATGGCTTCCCTCTGAGTCTCCAAGTTGGCTAAGCATGACTATCATGGGAAGCGGAAAAAATCACACAACCAATTTTCTCATTTCAGCTCCAGAGGTTTTTTGCTGGTTTCCGAAGGACAACAAAAAAACTAAAGATTCATCTGAGTGTCATGCTACTCAACAACTACTTAAGGGGAATCTTGAAAATAGTACCTCACCCCAAACATTCCAAGCATCATCTCTTCCAGTAGACATGCAGTGCTTCGCCAAGATGTAAAATGTCCAAGTGAATCCCGCTGCATGTCACTGCATCCAGCGTCATGTAAAAATATCCTTGGGAAACCTGTCCGTTCACTACTTAGTTTTTACTTCTAATCTGCGGCGTTGCAAAAATCTGTTGGTCAAACTGGATCATCAATTCCAAGTAAATGGGGATGAAAATGTGAAAACGTCTTTGAAAACACCGCCAAAAATTCTGTAAATGATTTGCATTGCACATCCCAACAGTTCCGTTCTGGTACGAAGCATAATTAACTATTACATTGACGGGTGGCTTCCCTACATCCATTTTATGTCTTGTCACTACCAACTATGATAAACTGTGACATATCAGGTATGTTCTTTGTAAGGCCTTCTGGAACTCTCTGGCATATGCCATTGCATGCATCCAAGATCTAACATGATAGCATCCCAAAAACCTGACCAAATAGCATGATTGAGTAACTTGCCTGCGACGGATCGTGTTGTCTTGAAGGGTCTTGTCTTGGACACTTGAGCTCACAAATAGAGTCATGGGAATGGCCAAGGTTGAGGACAATAACAAACATTACTAGTTGTGGTTTCCACAAAATATTAGTCAAATTGGATCATTTCCACAAATAAGGGTGAATATAAAAGTATTTGAAACCACCACCCAGATTGCATGAGTCATACAGCGCTGTCTTCGGCTGAATTGCCAAGTATGGTCGGATGGTGGATGTCCAAACATGAATCCAGTACCACTTCTGCATCTCAGTTGATCATCAGATGCCAGCGAACAAAAATACTCTGCCTCTTGTTTCGTCCACCGGGTACCAACAAAAATTAGTCAAAAGAAAAAACAAACGCATGTTTCTGGAAAGCAAAAGCTGCATAGACTGGCTATAGTACTATAATGTACTATAGATGAACAACATGTTTAATTGTAGATCTCATCCTTTACCCTTCTCAACCTTACCACAAAGCTTGTAGGCCTTTGATAGGTGCCATCATTTTGGCCATTTTCAACCGACAGCCTCGTCGTTGTTTTTCACGGCAGAGAAACCGGCCAAAGCTGTGCCGCCATGAGGCCAGATCCAACTTCGGACCAACCGCCACTTTTTTCCCACGAAACAATGGCCCTAATAAAAGGCCTAAGTAAAGGGACAATATGGTGAATCATATAATAGTCCCTTAGCAACTAAGACAAAAAACCATTCAATCTTTGGTTGAAGGAACTTCGATGATGTGAAGCAGCTTCTTTGGAGCTTCTTGGAGCTTCTTGATGTTTAAACTCCTCTTGAAGTCCAAGTCGAAGACCAAAGACATCGATTCAACAAAACACCTCCATGATGAGCTGATGAGGCTGATGATCCGCTTCCAAGTGACCTCAACAGGAGTTGAGTGCGAAGTTTGTATGTCGGTGTGTCTCCCAGGTGACCTGTGCTTCACGTTATTCTGGAACACCCCTTAAAAACAAACATATATGGAACCTGAAAAAGCATTGAAAAAGCACCTGAAAATTCACCCACCTTTGAAGAAACATCTGCAAATCAGCAATTTTGGGGTTTCATGTTCCTTTTTTTGGTGGTGTATCTTTGTACAAAAGTCGGGTGGTGTCGTAGAACCCTCCAAAATCATCACCAAAAATGTGGATGCACAATGCGCGTGAATTTCTGTGGCAATGTGAGAAACCCGGAGCGTGACCGCCCTAAACCTCAGATACCCCGGTTGTTTTCTCGGGATTTCCTCATGGTTACTGAGGGTTTAAAGACATGATCTTCAAAATTTCAAAGATCTTTAAAACAAGTCATCGTTTTTTCCGTGACATCCATCATTCCTGAAGAAAAAACACCAACATCAGGCATCAATGTCCTGGATTGACGGGTCTTAATTTCTTGGTGCCCACGCAAATCAAGTCTCAACAAACCGTGTTTGGGGGGTTCCTGGTTTTGAGAGACCACAACCACCATCTACAATTGATCATCAACATGCATCCCAAACTCCTATACCACAAGAAACGGCCCTTCAGGTGCAGGTGAAAACCTAAAAACGCTATCAGGACCTATCACGCTGATTTTCAACAAATGTTTCATAGCTGGACCTTCCAGTTTGGGTGCCAAATGGTTCCGTTACAGGGCGTCAATTCACCATCCCTTAGGGTTTAAATAGGGACCCCTTGGAAGGTGCTGGTATCTGCTTTCTTCTTTTGACAGTCATCATAATTCATAAACTCAAAATTTCTGGAACATTGTATTTACCCTACCTGAAACTAACAGTGTGCACCTGAAAATAGCCCGTCCCAAAAGGAAACGAGTATTCCAAACATCCATTTTCAGGTGCAAAAATGATAGTTATATACTTTCAGGGAGGGTAGCAATTTTGTTCCAACAATATCCCAGACCCAATGGCTTTCCATCACACTCACGTGTTTCAGACTTCCCATCCGAGCTACCACCAGAAAATCTTAGGTTACTCTGATTGAGCGCATAATTGCATAGGATCCATGCATATGAGCATGTATATGGTATTTTGGTTGATTTCTATGGTAAATGTATGTAAATATGTAAATACACCATGCATGGATCATGGATCCTGTAGGAATCTTTATAAGAGTCCCTTATTTCTGATTCCTGCATGGTGACCGGTGGCATATTCCTAGCCTTCCCCAACACCGATGCCTCCAACTTTCCAGCGTCGTAAAGTTGAAAGCTGCTCGTTGCTAACGGGCCTTTTAATTGGATAGGAAAGTCCAAGGGCGTCAAAAATCATTGAACGTTAATTATCTGGGCAAATTACTAGAATTCCTAAACATGAATTAAGGGGATTTTGGAAGGAATGCCCTTAAAACCATGAATCATTTGAGGTGACGTTCGCTATACTTTGGGCAGATACTCACGGGTTCGGCAAACATAACAATTGGAATTGCATTTCCTAATCACAATGAAGGACTGTCGTGTGGTGCCGTGAGCTTAACCTTTGGGAAAACACTACCGGACTGATTGGGATCCATGTCATCCACCTCCATTTATCGCTCCAACAATACCGTTGATGGAAGAAATCCTGCACCAGTTGATAGTTGATAGGTAGTTTATCCCATGATTATCCCACGGTTTTTAAAAAGGTGGTTAGCCGGATTGTTTCCATCAACAGTATCTCTCATTACTCAAGTTCTTCTCCTTCCGCTTGGAAGCACTCATACACCCTGGAAAATTAACATGTCCCCTGAAAATCAATGGTTCGAAGATGTATTTCCTATTGAAATAATCCCTTTTTAGGGGGACATGCTAGTTTACTAGAGGGTATATACAAAAAAAAATAAGCATCCCAATTCTGCGACTACAACATCACCCCCCATGGACTCCCAATGACCCAACCATGGTTACCTGGTTTCCCCAAGAGCCCTGTATTTTTTTGAGGGGATGGAAGGAGCATGTAGCACAACCAAACGATTGTACCATGGTTGCATGATCCAAAAAAAATAAAAACAAATTACTTTACTTCGAGTGATCCCCACCATGACATGTTGGGTGGGGGTTGTCAGGTAAGGGTTGTCAGAAAAACCAGCAAGCCCGGCATGCTTTTTTTCACGATTTTTGCATGCTCTTGTCGTGTCCTGTCTGCA
>DF245404.1:0-14010 GCA_000507305.1 Breviolum minutum Mf 1.05b.01 | reverse complement strand
AAATATCTAAGTTAGTTTGACAAAATCTTGTTTATATATGTAAATAAGATAATATTTTAATTGAAGAAATACATAAAATAATATATTTAAATAAAGATATTTATGATTACTTCCCACAAGGGGTGGGGGCGGCCATGAAATTAAATGATTATATAATAAATTTAATTATATATTCAAAAATATTTGTAAATAACAACAAAAGATATATATCGAATAAAAATGATTCTAAATTTATGGATATTTCAATTGGACAAAAACCAAATTTCCTGAAACCAGAACCTGACTCTGAAAAAAAATCAAATTCATGTTCAAATTATGAAGTATTTGCATGAATAATGCACCTGACTCTTTATTGCAATTAAAAATCTGAAAAAAACACACATAAATAGTATTGAGGAGACCGCCACCTCAGTCGAGGCCAATGCACTGACTACTATTTTGGCAACCGGGTTTGTGGGGGGTAGCGTTAACATCCGTGCGAGGGTGCAGATGACTCTCACTGCCAACTTGCAGCTCAATCTCCACGAGCCAGTTAATGACAACAACCGACTGTATCCACCAATTCCCAAAGAGAATCGTTCAATGCCTAACATGATCTTGAGCGCTCTGTAATGTAACAAGTTCATTTTACGCACAATGGCTCCCCAACCATCAGAATGACAAACCAACACTTCAGCCCCATACAAAGCAGCATTAATGACACGCCCCTGGAATTGTTCAAGGTGCCAAATAATTCCTAATCCATGGCTGTCCAGGCCGGTCCCTACTGACCGTGCAGCTTCCAAAAACTTTGCCAGCAATAACTCAACGAGGGGTTGGAAAGACAGCTGCTGATCCACACGAATGCCTAAAATGTCAAAAACCGGGCAAATGTTAATCTCATGTCCATCAACATTGATGGCTGGCAAAGTCGGCTGGCGTTCTCCAACAATCATAACTGACGCTGCTTTACTCCCACCAGCAAAACGGTGCCTCCAGAGTTGAGCGAAAGCCCCCAGAGCATCGCAAACCTTCTGCAGACCCCATTCTGTTGACTGCAAGATGAAGCAGTCATCAACAAATTGAAGGCACAACATTTTGTGAGGTGCGACTAGGTCCAGTAAAATGGTTGCGTCCTGCACTGAAAATTGACCAGGCACTTTTTGTTGCATTGCTGATTCAGTCGCTTGGATGTCAAAATTAGAGGATGCCATGTGAATGAGAGGCCACGAAGGTTCAATCATGTCTGCTTTGTTTCGTTCACCTAAGTTAGCTGCTCGTACCACTGCTTTGTTGAGGCCCAGACCGACACCAGGTACCGCCTCTGAAACAAAGGAATTTAACTCTTTCACCACTGCTCCAAAAAGGTGAACAGCTGCACGCCCTCCCTGTCGAATGCCTTCCCCTTCTAAGGAGAAGAAAGGTCCGAGCAAAGGCCCTAATCGAATTCTCGCCTGGTCATTGGACAGGGAGTGATCAAGCACCAGCCAGCCCTTACCCTGTATCCCAGCCTCCCAAGCATGTATTCGCACTGCATCACGCCAAAGCAAGTCAAAGCCCTGAAGCAGATCGGCCTTTAATATATACGTTTGCAAACCTAACTTGCGTCGTTCTTGCGCAGCAGTGATTAGACCAAGGGCCATGAGCAAAGCCTCAAACTTTCCACCTGCTTGGGCAGATCCAGAATACTCTTCAAGGAAATTTTTGTGGGCGTCCAACCAGCAAAGATCAAAAACCCCTTCCAAATCAGAAACGTAAGAAATTGGCCTGATATTGGCAGTATGCGTCACAATTGCTGGCCCCCGCTTTCTGATCGGGGAGATAATTCGAAACCATGAACTTGGCAGAAGTCCCATGTTGAAGAAGAGATTCACAAGGGTCCAAGTCAAGATATGGCCCTCGGTGGATGATGCCGAGAACAGTCGCCGTGGAAAGTGCACAGAGGCCCTGTTAAGAGTCATGCCCGTGATTAATTCAAGAAGTTCCTCAAATTCAATGAAGAATGTGGGATCAACATCACATGATTTCAAAGCCAATTCCCTTAGTGTATTGCAATGCTTAGTAATCCAAGAGTTGAAGCCTGGGTTTCCTGAATTTGCAGCAAGACTGCACGTCTCTACGTCCCTTGCCAAGTGCAGCATAGTTTCATATTCACCCAGCCTTTCACCTATTGAGGGGTTGAAAAAACCAGTGCGAATCGGGATCTTGGGTTTAAGTAGTTTCGTCAGGAACGATTGAGCCGCCTGTTTGTCACATTGACTAAGTCTCATGTACTTGGCTACCCTGTCTTTGTGCAAAGGTGCTTGCATGTCGCACAGTGTTCCATTGTCATCAAAAAGAGCGTCTAATTGATGTCTAGGTGCTGTTGAATCTCAGAAAATATATCCCGGTGCTGGGCTTTGGGTCCTGCAAGAACCACAATGCCCGAGAAGTGTCCTGCTAACGGGACAACTACCGACCCCCACCAGCAAGCTTTGTTTACTAGGTACAGTCTTGCCTTTTTCTTGCACCCTTTATGCACCCATGACAAAATTTCAGCATTCGTCAGAAAGGTTGCTGCCCAGCGCCTGTTCCCCACCTTGCTTCGCCTCTTTCAGGTTCAACTGAAACTGTGAAGGGCTCGTCGGGCCGGGCCACTTTAATAAAAGCATGGTCACTTCTCAACAGCCCATCATCACACCACTCAACCGACACTATGGGGTTAAGGGCTGGGGTTGCTGCCACAACGTCAATAATGGATCCTGAAGCATGTGTCGCTACATCTGAAGGGTTGAACAACAAACAATCAAATCCTGTCGTACTTGTAAACAATTCTTGCAAGCGTCTGTCCAATCTCGTTTCCATTCTGGTGTTGGCGGCCCCCAAAACAGGGAAGTGCAAGTTAAAATCTCCCAAGCAAATCAGCTTACAATTTGCAAACTCCGGTTCTGCCACTACCGCGAAATTTTCCAACCGTAAACCCTAAACTCAAGTTGTTATTTCGATTTCAATTTAAGATGAATAAAAAACCTGAACAATATCAAGGAGGCCACTAGTGCAAAATTGTTTAACCCTAAACCCTAAACCCAAGTTGAATTTTTATTTCAACAAAAAATGGAAAACAAAGAGCTATAAATAGTATTGAAGAGACCACTATCGCAAATTCACGCAGCTCCAAACATCAGCAACAAAAGTGTGATACAGCTCAAGACAACAGCAACAGATGCGCGATACAGCTCAAAACATCAGCAATAGAAGCGTGATACAGCTCAAGCCATGAGCTACAAAAGCGTGATACAGCTCAAAACATGAGCAATAGAAACGTGATACAGCTCGAGACATCAGCACATCAGCAATAGAAGGGTGATACAGCTCAAAACATCAGCAACGGAAACGTGATGCAGCTTAAGACATCAGCAACACAAGCGTGATACAGCTCAAAACATCAGCAATAGAAGCGTGATACAGCTCAAGACATAAAGGACAGAAACGTGATACAGCTCAAGACATCAGCAACAAAAGCGTGATACAGCTCAAAACATCAGCAATAGAAGCGTGATACAGCTCAAGACATAAAGGACAGAAACGTGATACAGCTCAAGACATCAGCAACAAAAGTGTGATACGGCTCAAGACATCATCAGCACAAGCGTGATACAGCTCAAGACATCAGCAACGGCTTCTCCCCTGCATAGGCGCATATTCCCCTTCATCAACACAATTTGTGTCTTTCGTTATTTTCCAGCCTTTTTCGTAGAGGACCTCCCATCAATTTAAGTCAAAAACCCTTGCTTTTCCCTTTCATGGGCACATATTCCCATTCATAAACACAAGTTGCGTTTTTCATCATTTTCCAAACTTTTTCGTAGGGGACCCCAATCAGTTTTAGTCAAAACCCTTTTTTCTCGCTTCAAACACACAGATTCCCCTTCATAAACACAAGTTGCGTTTTTCATGATTGTCCAACCTTTTTTGTAAGGTACCCTTATCAGTTTTAGTCACGGGCCATTGCTTTTTATTTCATGGCCACAGTTTCCCCTTCATAAACACAAGCTCCGTTTTTCATGATTCCTAACCTTTTTCGTAGGGGACCCCCTATCAGTTTTAGCCAAAAACCCTTACGTTTCCACTTCATGTGCACATATTCCCCTTTAAAAAAACACAAGTTGCCTTTTTCGTGATTTTCCAGCCTTTTTGGTAGGGGGCCCCCAATCAGTTTTAGTCAAAAACTTTTTATTTTCTCTTCATGTGCACATGTTCCCCTTCATAAACACAAGTTGCCGTTTTCGTGATTTTCTAGCCTTTTTCGTAGGGGCCCCCAATCAGTTTTAGTCAAAAGCCGTTACTTTTCCCCTTCATGTGCACATAGTCTTCTTCATAAACACAAGTTGTCTTTTTCGTGATTTCCCAGCCTTTTCCCAGCCTTTTTTTCGTAGAAGATCCCCAGTCATTTTTAGTCAAAAGCCGTTATTTTTCCCCTTCATGTGCACATATTCCCCTTCATAAACACAAGTTTCCTTTTTCGTGATTTTCCAGCCTTTTTCGTATGGGACCCCGGGTTTAGGTAGTGCAGGGCATCTATTTGGAGATAGATGCCGCGGTCCTCAGCGGACGCAGCGGAAGCGATCGATCGTGGGCACGATCGCTTCCTTAGAGTTTAGGGTTTAGGGTTTAGGGTTTCCATAGTGAAACGTCGCGCCTACGACCCAGGGGGTCGTGGTCGGCGCGCCGTGCTGTCGCGTGCTACCCACCCCAAGACCACCCAGACCTGAAATCTTTTAGGGTTTAGGGTTTATCGCTGTCGCTGCGCTTACGCTCTGGAGCGTTTTTTTCCATTTACAACCCATCCGACATAATAATTATGCGCGCTTCCCTGTGCAACGTAGACAAGTGCACATGAAGAGCAGCCATGTAACATATAAGCCGCTGGTTGCACGTGCGAAACCAGCTTGTATGCTATATATGCCGAGATTGAGGTATGAATGATCTGATCTCCACGTACGGTGGAGAGCTCATCGTGGGTAGGAAAATAGCCGGTTTTTCCGTGCGTTTTTTAGGCAGACATGCTTGGAAGCCTGTGCACTGATGTCCTTTCGCAACATCCCCCGGCAAGGCGTCGCACCGTCCGCTCAACAGACTTTTCCGCAGCAGCAAAGCCAATGGAGCAACACGAGCATGTCTGTGGCAGAACGTTTTTAAGATATGGATGCTCAGCACAATCTGGCCGGCCAACGAGGCAACCTGTTCAAGAGCCAGATGCAAAACCGAAGCGGTGATGCTGTATACCAACAGACAGTGAAAAGATTTTCTCGACGTCTCGCTGGCATCAGGCCACCTTCCAGGAGAACGTTTTTTTTTTGGTTACTTGCTGGTTTGACCTCCTCTGCTTTGGCCGGCCACAAGGGCTGCCTGTTCAGGAGCCAAGCAGAAGGCAAGCTGGGAAGAAGGCCTTCACACGGTAAAAGGCTATTTCGCCGGAATGAAATAGTCCGCCGTGACCACACCTCCAATCAAATAGTCTTCATCACGGGCCACACGTGATAAGGCCACATAGGCTGCTGCCTTCGTATGCTTGCGATCAAGCCACAGTGTCACATGGCTGAGAGTGGCTCCCTGATACTTGTGGATAGTGCCGGCATACCCCACCCGGATAGGAAAATATGTCACTGGTTTGTGACCCTTTGGTACCTCTGTATCCGTAAAGGGATAGACGGCCAAACGGCGCCCGCTTTCTGTCATGACCAGGAGACAGCGACGTTCCGCGTCAAACCGCTCCACTTTCGCCACCATTCCATTCACATAGTGCTGCTCTTTATTGATATTGCGCGTCAGCACCACCCGAAGACCAGCATACACAGCAATCTCTGCCGGCAACAGAGGGTTGTGTTTCTCTTGGCGCAAACTGCCTTTGTCGGTGTAGTTCTCCGGGTTGTCACGAAAGTCCCCGGGCAGTCGGGCCAGCAAGCGCCCACGACGATTGGTAAACAAGACCTGCACCGCCAAAGCATTGATGATGGAAGCGCCATGTCGGGTGCACGTCAAGAAGGTGGTTTGCTTCTCCGTGCGTTTCAGCACCTGCTCGATGTCCAGATTGGTCGGTTCATGATGGCCTGTCCATGCCTTGTGCTCGTAGCAGAGACGGTTCACAAAACGTCGGCCTTCCGCGTGGGCACGATCGCTTCCTTAGAGTCAGATCATAGAATAGGACGTCGAACCCCCCAGGCCCCTGGACACCCTCATGCCCTCATAGAATAGGACGTTGAACCCCCCAGGCACCTGGACACAGTCCTCACATCATAGAATAGGACGTCGAACCNCAAAATGAAAGGAAATGAAGGCCCAAAAGGCCAAAATGAAAGCAAAACTTCTGAAGGCCTGCACAGACCAGACCTTAGGTTTTAGGGTACTTAATATCATTAGCGCTGGCAGCGCATGCACCTCTTATGTAGGATAAGAGTGCGTGACGGGGTTCGAAGCTAACTCTTCGAACCCGCTGTAGCTAGTGCAGGGCATCTATTTGGAGATAGATGCCGCGGTCCTCAGCGGACGCAGCGGAAGCGATCGATCGTGGGCACGATCGCTTCCTTAGAGTTTAGGGTTTAGGGTTTAGGGTTTCCATAGTGAAACGTCGCGCCTACGACCCAGGGGGTCGTGGTCGGCGCGCCGTGCTGTCGCGTGCTACCCACCCCAAGACCACCCAGACCTGACATCTTTTAGGGTTTAGGGTTTATCGCTGTCGCTGCGCTTACGCTCTGGAGCGTTTTTTCATGTACAACCCATGCAACATAATATTTATGATGTGTACCCGTTATGCAACGTAGGCAAGTGCACATGCAGAGTAGCAGGTTGCACGTGGCGAGATCGTTTTTAAGGGAGATATGCCTGGAAGCCGGTGCCTTGACTTTCTTTCGCAACATCCCCCGGCAAGGCATCGCAACATCGTCTCGACGGTGGATTTTTTTGAGGCAGCAAAGATGGCTTCGAGCAACACGTGCATGTGCATGTGCGTGGCATGTTTGGAAGTCCGTGCACAGATGTCCTTTCACAACATTCCCCGGCAAGGTGTTGCACTGTCCCCTCAACAGACTCTTCCGCGGCAGCAAAGCCAATAGAGCAACACGTGCATGTCTGTGGCAGAACGTTTTTAAGATATGGATGTCGCAGCACAATCTGGCCGGCCAACAAGGCAACCTGTTCAAGAGCCAGATGCAAAACCGAAGCGGTGATGCTGTATACCAACAGACAGTGAAAAGATTTTCTCGACGTCTTGCTGGCATCAGGCGACCTTCCAGGAGAACGTTTTTTTTGGTTACTTGCTGGTTTGACCTCCTCTGCTTTGGCCGGCCACAAGGGCTGCCTGTTCAGGAGCCAAGCAGAAGGCAAGCTGGGAAGAAGGCCTTCACACGGTAGGAAAGGTTATTTGGCGGGAATGAGATAGTCTGCTGTGACCACACCTCCAATCAAATAGTCTTCATCACGGGCCACGCGTGATAAGGCCACATAGGCTGCTGCCTTCGTATGCTTGCGATCAAGCCACAGTGTCACGTGGCTGAGAGTGGCTCCCTGATACTTGTGGATCGTGCCGGCATACCCCACCCGGATGGGATAATAGGTCACCGGTTTGTGACCCTTTGGCACCTCAGTATCCGTAAAGGGATACACCGCCAAGCGGCGCCCGCTCTCGGTCATGACAAGGAGACAGCGACGTGTCGCGTCAAAGGCTTTCACCTCCGCCACCATTCCATTCACATAGTGCTGTTCTTTATTGATATTGCGAGTGAGCACCACCCGAAGACCAGTGTAGACAGCAATCTCCGCCGGCAACAGAGGGTTGTGTTTGTCTTGGCGCAAACCGCCTGTGTCGGTGTAGTTCTCCGGGTTGTCACGAAAGTCCCCGGACAGTCGGGCCAGCAAGCGCCCACGACGATTGGTAAACAAGACCTGCACCGCCAAAGCATTGATGATGGCAGCGCCATGTCGGGTGCACGTCAAGAAGGTGGTTTGCTTCTCCGTCCGTTTCAACACCTGCTCGATGTCAAGATTGGTCGGTTCATGATGGCCTGTCCATGCCTTGTGCTCGTAGCAAAGACGGTTGACAAAGCGCCGGCCTTCTGCACCCATGGGCTTGTGCTAGCGAAGGAAGTCCAACTTGGCTTGCAGGGTGCGGCAGGTGCAGCGGCGCACCTCCGTCAGGGTGACCCTTTGGCAATGTTTCCATTGGGGATGGTCGGAACTCCTTTCTGGGGCAATGCTTGGCAACTGGTATTCATCGCCCATCAACAGCAGCAACAAGCGCTTGCCTGCGGCCATAAACATGGCATCGATACGGCCAAATTCTTCCGCACTCAGCTGCAAGACTTCATCAATCACCACCACATCAAACTCCGTGAGCAAGGCAATCGCCTCCGACAAAGGACGGTACAGGAGAAATGCGCCGTGACACGTGTCAATAGCAATGTTTGGGTGCCGTTGACGCATTCGACATGCAAGTTGCCCAGTGGGCAAAGCATACAAGACTTTGAACTCACACTGGACGGCCAAACGGATCAAGTAGTCTGCCACAAAGGTCTTGCCCGTACCAGGGCCTCCCAAACACAGCAGTGGTCGATTGGATGCCTCTAGCCTTTCAACGGCGGCTTCTACATCTTGTGGCAGGGCAGCGGACCGGAGAGCCTCCAACAGGTCCAACCTTTCCAAGGCATATTGCTCAAAGAGCCGTTGCTGCTGGTTAAAACGGGGACGCGTCAAGTCAACGACTGCCGCCCTCTGACCTGCAGGTCCAACGTCCGGTTCTAGGACTTCGTCGGCCAAGGACAACTTGCCGGCAAGGTATTGCTCGACGATAGCTTTCTGAGCTTCGATCATAGCCAAAGCATTGTCAATGTAGGCTGTTTTCCTCGCCTCCAACTCCAGGGCAGATCGTATTCGCAGCACACTGTTCCAATGATGCGGTGCTGCCTTCCACGCGCATGCAAACATCTGGTATCTGGGTGGTACCTGTTCCATAACTTTGGCATCGAGGAGGTCTTTTGCTGCCCGAAAGAGAACATTGAGCATCAGCCATTGCCCAAAGTACTTGTCATTGAAGATGCTGACCACTTCGGCTGCAATAACTTTCTCTCCAAATGTTTGAAATGCAGAAGCAAAGGCACCCAAATCCAATGCAGTGTCCGCTGCAGCATACGCCTTCTGGAGCCATGCCACGACATCGCCCGAGGCGTTCGATTTCCGGAGGAACTCTAGCAAGGTCATGTCTTCGCTTCTCCAGCCACACTTTTCATAGAACTCCACAAATACTGGAAACTTTTCCATCGTCGGCCAGGGAGCCACGATGGGCAACATGGTGCCACCCATGGCAAAGTCTGGAAACAACTGTTTGAAAAGGCTCATGACCATCTCGGGCTCCGATGGATGCAGACACATCAGCACTCTCAAGGCAAGGCCATATCCAGAGATGTTGGTGTCGCCCAGCAACTCATTGTGAAATTCACTGCTAGGCTTGACTCCATAGGTGGCCACGTACCGCAGCATCAGACCTTGTCCTTTGTCACCACCCACTTGCGGGGCCAAGTTGTCCACATGACACTTCAAGATGTCGACCTCCTCCAAGCCGTAGGCACGCACGCCTTGATCGTGGTCATGCTGCGAATGCTCCAGTTGTATGGCTTCTTCCGTAGGGTTCCACCGGGATGCTTCCTCACACACGGGCCACCCACTGCCTGAATAGCTCAGCTGATCCAGGATATGACCTCTGAGGGGATGACCTGCAGGAAGCTCTGTGGCAAACAACTTTTCGTGGAGGTTAAGGCTGCCCAAGTCTTCGGCAAAGATCACTGCGTGAAGATGAATTGCACCTCGGCCATGATACTCTTGGCTTGCTGCCTTGCGCTTGCCGTCCTGATATTCTAACCGAGCTGCAAAATTGATGCGGCAACGTGGATTCTGCCTATCTTCTGGTGCGCCGGCCAGGACGTTGTGTTTCCATCGAACACTACTGTCACCGTGCTTTCTGGTTCCACCGACAACCCATTCTCGCAGCAGCTCGACCAGGATGTGGGCCAGATGAAGAGTTTCCAACGTGGCCAAATGCGTGCGACTTCGCAGCAAAGATTCCATCTGGTGCAACAGCGCTCTGTGGTAGGGGGCGCTCCACTCGTACGGTGCCCATGTTTTGAACAGCACCGGGCGGCCACACTGCCGCTGAAGGTCTAACACAGCTGCATGCCTTACAGCCCAATATGCTGGTGTGAATGGCGCTCCCTTCAGCATGATCCTCATAGATAGATGTGGCTGTATGTGGCGTTTGGCACCGAGCTCGCTCCAGTAGGCCAAGTCGTGAACAAATTGCAAGAGCCCGTAATCGCCAGCATAATCTAAGATTGGCCCCAGAACTTGTTTCAAAAACAGTCTTCGAACGCTTCCACGGCTCTGCTCTTCTTCATCAGAGCTGTTTTCGCCGAGAGCACGGAGGCCTTGACGGTCCAGGCGCCGAATGTCTGTGGCTCTTTCCACAGTGGGGCAGAGATCGCTGTTATAATAGAGATCTGGCCACAGGGCACACTCCAAACCAGGAGCTTCAATCTGCTGCAAAGGCCGTCTTCGTTGCTGAACTGAGGGTGTTGGCGCAAAAACTCCTGGTGTTTCTTAACAAAGGCTTTATATTCAGACTGTTGGCTGTGCATCAGATGCTTGTACGCTCTGCGGGCTTTCTTTCTGGCGTGGCCTGTTGCGAGCGCTGCAATCTTGTCTTCCACAGCTTCCGCCGACCACAATAAGCGCACCATGGCCGTGTGCTCTCGATAGCCATGGATGGGACGTTTGTATGGTCCAAGATCCAACTCAAACGGCCGTAAGGCGTCCACAATCTCGACACTGAGGCCTCGCAACTTTTCTGGCACATCTTGCACTCTTGGCACCGAGGCTTTTCCATCCTTGCGACACCAGCGGCACCTCGCGGTGCTGGGCCCTGCCACGCGACGAAGATCCACTTCCTTGAGATGACGCGGCTCCAGGCTGTAGCAATTTGCGCAAACATTCCAGGATCCCGTTTTGCACCAGTCTTCGAGCATTGGGGCAGCGGTTGTGCTATTGGCTCGTGGCAAACCTGTGTCGTTGGCTGCCACATCTCGGATAGTCTCCACCAGTTCTTCTGACATAGGGTTCGTCCATGTTCGTCCCGTGTGCTTCACTTCTTTGGGCTTGGTCGGGAAGAACTTCCTTTGCAGACGGGCTCTGTCTTCTGCTACTCGACTGGCATAGGTCTTCTCCTCTTCCTTCATGTCTTTGGGCTGGCGCAAGCGCTTTCGATGTTGCAGGAGCTGCTTCCATTGTTCCTCCACTGGCAATATGCGTCTGTCCTAGCACGAGCTTTTCTGACTGAATTTGGTTCCATGGCCAGCTTTGCTTTCACCTGCTCTTGCATATCCACTGGGAAAGCTTTGATGGCTTCCTCCACAGCCATTGGATCCACGGCTTGTTTCTTGCGTAGGCTGGCAACCAAGGGTCCCATGCTTCTTGGGGTGGACATAGCTTGGCAAAGATGTTCTGGTGAAGAAAACGAAGGTGGAAAGCCAAGAGCCTTCAGTGGCAAACATGGGCGCAGTTCAGCAGGAAGTCGTGCACAGGCTTGATGAAAGATGTCCTTGTCGTGGGCCCAAAAGAACTTCAAGGCACGGCTCAAGATGCCTCTTCCTTTCGGTGTGTTGCATGCCGCCTCCAGCAAAATTGCATTGCACCAAGGGCATTGCAGTGACTTGTCCTGGTACCGTGCACGTTCTCCGATAGTCTTGACTGAAAAGATACAAGGTGCGTCCACGCGGCCATGGCAAAGATTTCTTGTGGCCGGTCGTTGAAGACGTGGTTTGGCAACGGGATGTGCTGCTTGATCGCCCGATGGCTTGGGTGCTGCAGCTGGGCGCTTGAGGCTCTTTGGTGGTTTCCTCCCTACCAACGTAGTAGTCGGCATGCTTGGATAGCCTGCTGGTGTGGTTTGCTTTCCCCGGATGCGCCGACGTTGGATCGGTGGTGCTTGGGCCATATCCTCCAAAGTGGCGGTTGCCCAACTGCGCAACAACACATAGTGTCCAGAGGAATGGCCAGCGCCATCGCGGGCATACACAAAACCCATTTCACATTGGACTGGCCCTTGCCCATGGATGACTGCAAAACCTTGAGCTTCTTCCAAAGGCGTGACTAGAACAGCTCCCCCCAATGCAAGGGTGTAGTAGGCTAGCTCCTCATCTCCAGGGTAGCCCCCAGCTTTCAATTGATTTGCCATTGCGGACTCCCCCTCAGCTTCCATCAATGCCACACATCGGTGCAAGAGGGTTTTGGCACGGCCCTTCCATAATGCTTCTTCTGTAAGATCATTGATGAAGCCATGAGCATCCTTCTCTACACGATGCCATGCCTGAGGCGAAAGAGCCGCTAGCCACGCATATAAGAAACAAAGGCCATCAGGTGGGCAAAGTAGCGGGCCACCATCCCACAGACACGGCCCTGCCACGTTCAGCTCAGCTCTCTCCAACGGCGGCAGCCGCATGTGTGGCAGCAGAACTCCAGGAACAGCGGCAAAGCGCACGGCAGCGTCATGCTCCATGGCAGAGGCAGCTGCGGGTACTGGCATGGCGGCAAGATTGTCTACCAGAAGGTCCGAGCGAGGTAAAGCAAAAATATTACACATGCATTATCTGAAGCTGTTGTAGAATGACACTTGCAAAATCATGCAAGCACAATGAATCCAAACCTAGAAACAAACATGGTTGATTTCAATGACCTGTCCAGAGGTGAAGACCCTAAACAACTGATGTATGTCCAAGATATGTTGCAGTGTTGCGTCTGTGCAATGGTGCTGTTGTAGCTGTCTGCAAAAGTAGCACGGCTGCGGTGGCATCAAACAATGCGAGAAGGTCGTCTGAAACATGCTTGCCTAAAATCGTGCAAGAGTCTGAAATTACAAGATAGCAAAGCTAAACAAAGATTCAAACAAAAGATGTTTCACAAGCAAGCTCTGACTCCAACGCATATCATTTGCAATTGTAATACAGTATGTTGATGGTGACAAGTCTTGACTGCAAACAGAATGTCAAAGACAAGATGCGATAGAGTAAGTGGAACCAGTTATTATGTATTTATGCTGCAAAACCACCACCAAAGATTCCGGAAACGTTTGCGAATAAAGTTCTACCGATATGGTTAGCTTCTTCTAAAAAGCCTCGGCTGAAAAAATTCTTACCTTATTCTAAAAAGGCAACATGAGATAACTGTGCCTACAACTACAATACGCAATTCATGCAACCTTGGTATGCTTCAAATCTGTATCTTCTATCTTTGAGGGACGAACTTAAGGGCCTGGGCCTTCAAAAATATGGGACGAACATATATATAAAACTTGAGTAGGCAAAGGAATTGCAATATCATCTTTAATTTCACCTAATCGTAGTAGCTGTTGTGGTAGCAGTACTAGTCAGAAGAATAGTAATAGTGTTGATGGTAGTAGTAGTAGTAGTAGTAGCAGTAGTAGTTGGAATTGATCCTTCATAAAAAGCGCCAGCGTAAGAGGCACCAGCACGCCTAAGGGTAGTAGTAGTAGTAGTAGTAGTACTAGTACTAGAAGTACAAGTATAAGTAGTAGTAGTAGTAGTAGTAGTAGTAGTAGAAGTAAAGGTGGTAGTAGCAGAATCAATCGTAGGCAAAAGCTCGAGCATCCACAACGTGGTGCCCCAGTAGCCTGCGCTGGAAATCAACCAAAAGTATTTGAAACCAANACATACAGGCATCCACACAAGTAGTGCCTATAGCACCGAGAGCAAAGCATGCAAGCCACGCTTGACATCATCAGTAGTGACACCGCCCCCGACGAACAGATGCCACAACCAATGTGTCGCACGAAGGCCGCAACAGCTTGACATCATCAGCAGTGACACCGCCCCCGACGGACAGGTGCCAAAGCCAATGTGTCACACGAAGGCGGCAGCAGCAGCGGCATAAGCCTCCAACCAGCAAGAATAAAGGAAATTAGTTCTGGGAACCTTCCAGACTATACCTTCATAG
>DF245403.1:0-17988 GCA_000507305.1 Breviolum minutum Mf 1.05b.01 | reverse complement strand
ACAGCTCTGCCTTGGACCAGGTTGTGGGAGTCCTTCAATACGTAACCAGGCGGCACAAGTACAGCAACTCCACCAGACCAGTGGCCACCTGGTGTGGGAGTAGGGAGGGATTCTGCAATTTGCAAGCCTGGAATATGTTGCATCAGTACTTCTTTCTCACTCGCAGACCACTTAGTTTCCTGCAGACATATTGGGCCTCTAGCCAGGAGTCTCTTACACTTCCGCATTCTCACATCCCGTTTGGGCTGTTTGGGAGCATGCCAATTGTCCAAGTTCCATGAATACAATACCTTCATTCTGGTAGGAACCGTTTGCTGTATGCTGAGGCGGTAATTAAGGAGAGCATTCCCTATGTCAACCAATCGAGCAGAGGAGCGGTCAAGAGAGTGGGGAGCATGTAAGCAGTGTCCCCACCTGCGACTGTCAATATCCAAAAAGGAGCGAACAAATTCAAGACGGATTCTGCGCCATGGTAGGTCAGTCTGTAGCATATGAGGCAAAAAGGCCAAATCACGAAAGAGTAAGGTATGCCGGGGTCCATTGTACCCGAATCTGGAAGTAAAGGCATCTTTAAGCAAAAGCTGAAATACTCTCTTAATGGAACGGCTGACCCAAGCATCACAGCTCCCAAGAGTACTCATCAATCCAAAAGACTCCTCGTTAGGAGCCAAGTGTCAAGAAGTTCTTTAGGACCAGCCGTTCTCACAAGAAAGTGTTGGAAAAGCCAAAGAGGTAGTTGAGCATTGCGAAAAGGAAATGAGAGCTGAGTTAGATGGATCAGCTCCACTAGGGAGATGATAATGAATCAAAAAGGAGGCACCAAGATAACCCATCCTGGTACCACATTCAACCAGCTTAGCCTCTGGAATAATGTGAATCAAAATCAGATGAGTGTGTAACGGTAAGGATCCAATGTACCCAATAACATTGGCCTTGCCATTTCCACCATCTACCCCAATAAGGTGAGCAACCGTATAATGATGTTGAGTATCTTGTGCCATGGTACAATGCCAAGGGCATTCTCTGATTTCACCCAAGGTACTCAGTAAACAACACAAGCAACTGCTTGAAGTGCACTGGTACGGTCCACAATGCAAGGACCAACGTCCACCTGCACTTTCAACGTACAAAAAGTCATCGTGGTTGTGCTGCTCAAGGAGTCTGGTTGTTGGTAATATCGTGGGTGCACAACCAATCGATAGGGCTTCACTGTAAGCTGTTGCCCCAAGAAGTGTGAGCAGTGGTTTCCGTGGCTGACGATAGTCAATCAAAATCAATAACTTCGGGTTCGGGTTCCCAAGATAAAAGACATGAGAGCTTCTACCTGAGCAAACCAAAAGTAGATATCCAACAGGCCACTTGGTGTTCGCCGTAGCATCAATGGACTGCAACAAACTGAGGAAGAACAAGCTATGAGAGCCGAGTAGAAACCAGTTTGCAATTGTCAACCGAATTTGATCAATGTCAGCCGCAACGGGGCATTGAGGACTGTTTTCACGAAAGGACGTTTGGGCTTTTTGAAGTTGTGAGTCCCCCCACAAAATCCTAAGGAGAGCGTCAGCTCCAAACCCAACCGTAACTGGTGCTCGGAAAGCATCAAAGTAAGTAGCCAGTGACGCCCGTTCAAACGTCAAACAAGCATCTTCATTGATGTGCGCTACCGTTGCATCAATGCCAGACTCAGTTCTTTGATCAGTTTTGTTTAACTCAACATCAAGTTTTCCTTGCAATACCGGTTGTGCAATATCTGGCAAGGAAACTTGGCCCTTCACGTTTTCAACGCTTGGATAGCAGGGCAGCTCCTCTACGACAGGAATATCAGTGTTCTTGTGCAATTCCCGTCCTTTCTGTTTGATCAGTTGGGCTAACTCAGCATAGATGGCATGGGCTCGATTTTGATCAGCTACTAATGTAGAGGGTCCTTCCTCTTCACCTTGTATCCATCTTTTGAGGGCAGCGTCATTACCAAAAGCAGAGGAGATCAAAGCCGGATGAAAAGAGTTCCCACACATGTCACGTATAAGAGAGTCAGGGAGTCTGTTTGCATCCTCAACATCAATCATAGTCCAGTGATTTTCAAGCCCGCTCAGTCTTAGGACTTCTTTGGCTGTCAGGATACGAAAGGGAAGCTTGTAGGCGCTACATTCAAACATAGGTAGCAACGGGAGAATAATCTTGTCAAAGTTCGCTGAGGTGCAACCACCTCGCTGCAACGCTTCAATGAAAATTCTCCAATCATCAAGAAAGGGTGGGGGGACAAAACGTTCCCATGCGAGAGCAGGTCTGTTCCCACTCTGAATGTTGCAGTGGTGCCGGAAGGCCTCCTTGCCACCCCAAAAGGAGTAGTCCCAGACTAACGCATGCGGCTGATACAATGTCCAAGACGAATGACAGATTCCGTAGTTCATTGTTTTTCTTGTGCGAAGTAAAGGCGCAAAGGCCACCGTTTTTCCACTAATGGTCAAAAGCGGTCCACTGTCTTCAGAATGCCATGAATCAATATCCGTGATAGGTTCAACATCAGTCATGTTGCGGAAAAAGTTACGTTTCCGCGTGATGAAGCAGGTGTACTTAGCCAGGTCCCACGTATATTGATCAAATGGTTCCTCAAATGGCAAACCCAAAAGTTTGCAGAAGGCAACGAAATGCACGTCCTTCATAGAACCAGCATTTTCAACAAGGAAACGTAGTGAAGAAATGCCAACCAATATCTGGATAGTACGCATGGTCAAAAGGAGGAGGAAGAAGAGACGACTTCGCGCACCAACTAACCCCAATAGACCATGTAGATATCCAGCATAGGTGAGGTCCTGGCATGGGGACCCCCCAATAATAAACTATTTGAGACCAGGGAACTGAGCTGCAAGTTGACGAAGCAAAAGACAATCATTTTCAGCAAGCTTGTGGACATCGCAAATGTATAAGCATGCTTTTGCTTGGAGCCCTTGAGCATATGCTTCTGGACCCTCCCTTTTTTGGAAGTAGGGGCTTTATATTTCTTACATAACGCATTGCGAGCCCATTGTATTCTGCCACGACCAAGGACAATAATGGGATTTCGGCTTCGATGGATAGCAGGAACTATCCCAGCAGCTTCATCAAGGTATCTGGTACGCAAGAAAGGAACATGCTCATTTCCAACATTTGAGCAAAACACCAAAAACCCGAAGCTTTTTGGCCAATTCAGTAGTCAACCTCTGCTTGCCCTGCAATGAGTCAAAAACGTACTTGGGAATGTCATTTTCAAACTCGACAACCCAATAATGTCTGTGCCGATCTTGTTGACTCCGAGAATTACTACACAGGAATCCCGTAATTGTAGCGTTGATCCGAAGCAAACTCTGATCTTTAGCCAGGTTCATTGAGTCACAGACAAAGGGATATCTGCCATGTTGATCAGGTTGTAACTGCAATAAAACCCATGAAGTCATGGTTTTAAGGTCAATCAGGTGTTGATTCATATTGCATCCTTCGGCATGCCAACCCTGGCTTGGCACCTAAGGGTGCATTGTAGCTTCTGCAAGCGCAGTAGCTAAGTCAACCCATTTAGTCATTGCCCATGTAACATGAGTGTTGAAAAATGGGCAAGGTGCGGTACAAGTAGCAAGGCAATGAGGACAAGTCAGTGTGACTGTTGAAAAGAGTTTGCTACATACGGGCGCAAAAAGCCAAGCATCACGAAAAGAGCATAAAAGGGATCCTCAGGCATCCCTGGCGGGATCTGCTCCAAATAAGTAGCAGCAGCTCCAGCAAGCTCAGCTACTGAGAAAGGAAAGTCACCTGCCGTGGATCTTTTAGGCTCCAACCCTTGCTGATGGCATAAAAAGCAGCCTGTTTGATGTCAACTGCAATCATATTAGTGGTCCATGGTGCCTTGGCAAGGAGTCTATAAGCAGCAACAAGAAAGCAAATGGTCGACGAAATTCGACATCTAAACTTGAAAGCAACGTTCTTATTTGATGTGCAGCAGGATAAGTAGCACACCATTTGTGTACCGCATCATTGATTTCAATTTTCATAAGAGGTTCTTGTTCTTTCTCCTCTTTGCTGAGCTTTTTGACCAAATCCACAAAGTCAACATCAACCTGATGATCTTAAGGTTTGCAGGGAGACATATCAACGTCAGGAGGCACAGGAGTAGCAACAGGTTTCAAAACATCAACTTGGGGTGCATGGCCATGATTTTTGTTTCTTGTAACATTACTTCTGCTTATGCGGAGTTTGAAGCAAACTCTTCATCTGATCCTCGGTCTGTCCTGCCTGAATTTTCGAAATAGTAGGAGAGACACTTCTAGCAAAGAAAGCAGGGCGGGTTTTGTTCATACAACCACGCTCCTTCACACTCACACTTCTACTTTTTTCGCTCACGTGGAGGAGGGCTGCGTGACACAGGACCAGGAGGCAAGACATTCTGTGTTGCAACCTGCTTATCAGGGTGACACAATTGCACCTCAAGAATGTCATTGCTTCGAGGATCAGGAATTCCTTCACTAACACAGCTTTCTGCAGTCACGAGTTTGGGCATGAGTTTTTCCCCAACATACAACGCACTTCCGTTTTCTAACTGAGCAGGCGAAGGCTGACCACCTAGGTCATCATTTGGAGCTGAAGAAACTTGCCCTTCAACCTGAGGTTTGATCACACCCACTTGGCTGCTTTTTGGGTCAGGTTGATTATCAGGAAACAAAACCTTGATGCCCTTAGCAGGTTCATCATCCACTCCTCTCCCATTGCTGTGAGGTCTGCTATCAGCAATAACGGGCTTTGTATCATCTGTTTTGGTCTCAAGGGGTCTGCAAATTCTGTCGTTGAGGTGATTATTCTGATCATCAACTTGACAACTCTGAAGATCATGTTTTGGCCAGGGGAGCGTAAGGGCTCATTTCACCTTCTGCACCATAACTTTGGACGCACCACTTTTCTGTGACTGTGGAGCATCAGAGGCTTGTGTACTGCCCAAGAGTTGCAGTGAGTTGCTTCCCAAAGGTGTGACAGTCACTGGACCCGAACTGACTCCCTGTTTGTCATGATCATTTTTACCAAGTTGCTTATCATCTGATGAAAAAACTTTTTGGACGATGATATGTTCAGCAGAAGAGCAGATATCCTCTATCCTGTACCCTCCAGGAAGAACCAGAATGATCGTACAAGCAGTGTAAGCGTAGCATTGAAGGCGTTCGGATGTACTAACAGTCCAACCAAATTTTCCTTTCAAAAAAAGGCCAACCTTTAAAGACTGCTCTGAGAGACAGCGAACAGTGGCAATGCACAGTCTTTGACAATCATCATCTAAATAGATGTCTTTGGAACTTGTACACAATTCATCCAAGGCAGAAAGCGTATGGTCTTCAACAGCACTGAAAGAACGGCACCAACATGTGAAATGTTCAAGCAACGTCAACTGGCACTTCCTTCCGAAAGAAGCACAGGGGAACATGTCCTTTCTCAAAGCAAGCACCATTTCATGATCATCCCGAGCAACTACTTCACGAAGTCTAAGACATCGCAACATAGAGCCAGAGTAATTTTCAACCTTCTCAACCGCATTGGCATGTCCTTTCCTGTCATTGGAGGTCCTCTTCACTGATGACTTCCAATGTTCATGCACTGATTGTGCACTAGGTGGCCTGACCCCCGACGAAATTGACATGGCATACGGCAAAGCATGGTCAATCCTGAAACTAACACCATTGACAGTAAAGTGATTGGGGAAGGAGACAGGAGTGGCAGTTGAGATTCGGAACTGAAGATATTCATCAACCTGTTGTTCCTCATTAACGCAAGTCACGATTTGGAAGTTGAATCCAAAGATTTTCTGTTGAAGCCAAATCACTATGGCCGATTCCTTAATGGGAGACGTCAAAAGGCTTTTGGGTTCCTTGCTCTTAATTTGTACAGGATAACTGGGAAGAGAACCAATGCGCCCAAACGAAACACAGAAGGCGAGTAAAGTAGGATCAGAGGAACATAGACCAACGCTACGGATGTTAAGGCTGATGGCACCTTGCGCTTCGGTGGTTGGAATAGGGAGTTCACCATAGTGCATGAGCCTAATGAGTACACTAGCATCAATACCTTCAACATCAATAACAATGGTATTCCGAGCAGCACAATAGAAGTTGATGTCACACCTTGTAAGGAAATTTGCAAACTTCCCAAGCTTCAAGTGATCAAGATGTCGACAAAAAAGTAAGGACTTCTCTATCTTGACATCACCTTTACCATTCTTCCAATCGATCCAATACTTGGTCTGTACCGACCCAGTAGCGCCTTCCTTCGTAACTTTTCTGGCCAGCTGAACAAGCGCATGAAGCTTCTGCCGGTAATCATGGCTCCGAGACCCAGGACGAAAGGATAAAGACTTATAATTTTGTCCTCCTTCAATGTCAAAACAACCATTGCGGCTCTGACTGTAACACTTCAATGATCCTTGATTGTCATGAAGAATATCAGTTATACCTTCATGATCTAAAACATGTTTGGGAAATAGTATCTCGTCAAGAGGATCAGAAGGCTTAGTCCAAAACAATTTAGTTTCGCCAGTGAAAGAGCTTTGAAAGATAAGTCGATAAGCAATGGTACCATATTTTCGAAGGACTTCCTTGGGAATGTCAACAAGAAAGTGGATAGCCTTGATATATTTACTGTCAGTGCCAAACTTGCTCAAGACTTCCATGGCAATGCCAAATGGGTCGACTGCATGATGACAGGCAAGAACAGCTTCAAAACAAAAAGACTCATCTTTGTAGTTTGTGAGAGTTCTTCGAATGGTGCCAATGCTGGGGAAGACAGCAACCAACTTAACCGAATGGCTAAGAAGGTAATCTTCAAACTTATCATGTGTGCAAACCTGACAAGTCTTATCAGATGACAACCATCCAGCATCATTGCAGAGAACTACACGTGGGAGACTCGATGAAATCTTCTTGATACTATCAACCACAAGTTGTTGGGCGGCAATAGGAATCTCATTCATGATGAGGAGACAAAGAATCCACGGCTTCAGCCACACAAGAATGAAAGCAACAAAACTTTCCAATCAAAATGAAAGAGACCAACTTCTCTTCCAATATAAACCAACAAAAATTACCAACAAGAAAGAAACCAACTTCTCTTCCAATGAAATATTAAGCGAAATCACAGAAAAGAGATGAGGCCAAACCAAAATTTGTAAACAAATTTCAACTTATGAAAGGACCAACTTCCCTCCAAGATGAGATGCAAGTTCAACTTATGAAGGGACCAACTTCCCTCCGAAACGAGCCCACCTACGATGAAGAGACCACCTTCTCTCCAGACGGCCCTTCCTACTGCTGTCACCCAGCCAGTAAGAGCTACTAACCTACTACCCTAAAGTAGGTGTTCGCTCCAACCGACGAGCCGATACAGCTTGAGCCAAAGACTTGAGCCAAGGCTGCGGATTGAAGGCTGTTTTTTGGCTGGTTTAGGTTTTGTTTCATTTCATTTTTGGATGTTATGACAAATACTTCTGAACAGTCATGGCAAGAGCAAAGGGATTCAACTTGGAAAACAGCTATTCGTCGATGGCATCATTACTTGGGAAGGTGAGAACCCTATCATCAACATCATTCGAAGCAAGGAAGATTTCAGGTCGCAGTGTCAAATCATTGTGGATGTTCTTTACAACAAGGCACCATCAACACTTTTAAAGCGGTGCAATAGCATTTCGAGGTTGGTTAACGATTTGATGAGTCATGATGCATCATTTCCTTTTTCTGAAGATGAGTTTTACCGGCACTTGGTATTAGTGGATTGAGCGAAAATGTTCGGCTCCTACTGGAACGGTTTGATATCTACCTACATAGATGGACATGTATTTGAACTATAAGTTATGTAGTTTAAATGGTGGGTTGGCTTTCATGTCTGGATCAATACGTCGAAGTGTTTTTGTGCGGGTACATGGTGTATATTCACTATATCTGGGGTTTGTGCGAAAGCGTTGAGATCCTGCTGAATAAATATGAATTTGAGCTATGTAACCTTTCTTCCTCGGTACCCGAAAGTTATATAGCTCAAATGATTTATATTTTCGGTAGCTGAACGTTATACAGCTCAAATGGTTGGCTTGATGTTGATGGCCCTGTTGATGTCTTTTCCCATTTGGAAATAGGCATTCGAGCAAAAAAGTATGCGAACTCGTTTGACATAGATGAGTTTTTTAGTGTTTGCACAAACATGTCTTTCAGGTATTAGGGCTGTAAAACTTTTTCTGGCTGGGTGACTTGTGGTTATGTAACTCGCATGGTTTTTCGCAAGGTGATGCCTTGGTCGTTGCAACGGGGCATCATACTGAAGTTCGATGAAGCTTTGCGTCGGCGGGAGATCTTGCGTGAGCAGCGGAGTCGTAGGACCTGCGTGTGTGCTCAACAGTTTTGGAAGCACGAGTTGAAATAATTGATTCTATTTACGGACTCGGGTGAGACGGAGCTTCCAAAGCAGAATTACGTGGCACCGACAGAACAAGAGCGACTGTGCGATTTACTGGGCGTGACACGTTATTTGGAAAGATGGCGTTACATCAACGAGTCGGACATTGCCAAAGCTGAGTTGATCGCTTCGTCAGTGATGCACCCATTTCTGCCGCATCGTGTCCTCCTCCATCGTGCTGCCTTGTCTGATGATTTGCAGCAGCTTCAGACAGTCTGCGTCCCTTGTCGACGGACATTGCTGTCGCGGTCTTTGTCGTTGCCGAAACATGCGCTGGCTAACGATCTGTGGATGAGACGATGCCCACCGGATTTGATGGATATTGTTGAAGGCACGCGACATCTTTTGTCGATGGTGCGGGTGTGCATTCAAGTGACTGTCTAACAGTCCGCTACGGCCGATCGAACGCAGCGGCAGAAAGGCATGATCGACAACTCCATCTTCGTGCCACAGGTCACGCCGTCTCAGATCTACAAGGTCTTGTCGCCGCCCATGGAACACGTGCAGGAGCACTTGACATTCGTGTTGGTCGACTACAAGCGCAACTTGAGCACGGCTCCACTACTGCGAGCCCACAGGCAGAGCACGAGGCTGCTCTGCGCAGCTTGCAGAAACAGTCGCTGTATTACAAGGATGTCGAAGTTCGAGTGGAACGATTGCTGAGTGAGGACAGCGATTCGATTCTTTTGGACTGCGTTTTGGAGACGGACGGGGACCTGCCGACGCACAGAGACAAGATGCTGGGGAATCGGAGGAAGAAAAGTCACGCGATGGACTGCTCTCAGAACATCTCCTCTGACAAAACAGTTCCCCTTGAAAACTCACATACAGTGCTCTTCTCAGAGTATTGTGTGTCAAAGCGCTTTTTTTTTTGAAGCTCATGCCGTGCACACTCGAGGCTCTGACAGTCATCAAAGCTTTTTGTCTTTGATTGGCGGTTCCCACATAGGTGAATGGGTGAAAGCAAAAAGCTAGGTGTCTTTGAGACTCTACGCTTTCTCAGAAAATAAAACCTTCAGGCCGCTCTGTACTTCTCCACGGTGTCACAGCAAATCCTGCAAATACATGTTCCAAGTGACTCCAAGTCCCGAGGTGAAAGTGTGGTGGTTCTGCATCATCCCAGTCAATGAACAAGAGTGAGGCCTTTGCAGTGCCAGGTGCACGTGTGCAAGTTAGTGCGACCAGTGCAACTTGCGAAACTTGCTTATTGAGGACAGATGAGCAAAAACGAGCAGACCTGAGCAAGTCCAGCCAAGACCAAAAGTGTCATCGGTACAAAATAGAGCTCCAAGATTTCGTCCGTAGCAGCCTTGGTCAAGCACAAACCTGAGTTCTAATGCAAAAATTCTGTCACTGGCAGGCCCAACAAAGATCATAAGCTTTAGAATGGAGCCTGAAACTTTCATGTGAACTGCATACTCCAGCTCGTCTGCAAGCTCTCGGCTCCAGAGCATGCTCTTATGTGGTTGTGTTATACTAGCAGGAGATTCATTGTGACATTTTTGTCGCTAGGAAAATTTTTGCAAGACGGAAGATTGTTCCTGCTGCATTCTCATCTCGTCTTTCCTCCACCATGCCTGAAGTTTCTCATACTCCTCCGTTTCTATCTTGCCGCACAATCTCCTGTTCTTCCTGTTGAATGCTACCTCTGCTGATTGCGACATGACCTCCCAGGCCCCTCTGTTGCCTACTTCTTCCATGCCTGGTATTGACCGAGAAAAGGCACTGGTAGTGGAGGACGCAGGCATCTTGGACGGCTTCTTATGTTGCAACAAGATTGTTTGTTACAAAATCATCCATACCAAAAAGGCAAAGATTTCGCTCCTAAGGGGGGAAAGAAAGGCAAAAACAAAGACAAGGATAAAGGAGGCTACAAAGGCAAGAGCACGGGCAAAGGTAAGAACTACAAAGGTTGATCTAACCAGCTCGCCACCATTTAGACTGGTCCTGGGTTGGTCTTCCACATCCTCCTCTCTGTTTCTTAAGGCACTGCACCTCGCTTGCCGCTATTTAGGCCGGTCCGAGGGAGTGCACCATCTTTCCTCCTCTTTTTAATATGGTCACTTGGTAGTCTCTCGTCCAGCTCTCCACCATTTAGGTTGGCCCTGGCTTGGAGCACCCTCCTATTCCCGAGATCATGCCCACGTTCCCGCTCGCCGCCATTTAGGACGGTCCGGGACATGAGCACTTCTTTGTTTAATCTGCCTTAGCTTAGAAACCCCCTTTAGGTACTTGAGGCCTTCGCCATTCAGCTCACTACCATTTAGGTTGGTCCTGGTGCGAGGCTCTCTTTTTTTCCCTTCATTCTTTCTCCTCTTATCTTTCCTCTTCCTCTGGCCGCCCCGCCCGCGGAATCCAAAGTGATTCAGATCCGATGTAATCAGCGCTTGCTGCTTCTCCGCCGGTTGCTGCCATGGAATGGTCCAAAGTGACCTACTCTATCCAAGTGTGTTGAAGAAAACTAGGATCCCAACAGGAAGGCCTCCTTTGACCTTTTTCCGAAGATCACTGGGCTCCTTGCTGGCTGGACTCCTGTTTTTCTTCCTCATCCTTGATGCCGTTCTTCTTCTTACATTGCTTCCTCATCAGAGCGATCGACACGTTGCTACTGTGATCGAAGAGAGATTAGTTTCCTTTTCTTGCTCCCCTCTCTCTCTTCTCTTGAAGAGCGTCTGGGTTGCTTATTGAAGGCACGTATCTCTCTTCTTATTTCCTCCACGTGCTACTTCTCCCCCCCAAGTTTTGGGAGGATTCTACGTGCACTGGAGCTTATTTTCTCGTTGCCTACTCACTGGGAACCACTGACTGTGTCTCTGACTTCCCGACGACTTTCACACGGTGGTCTGGCTGGGCCTCGCTACTTGCTGGAGAAGAACTTCTGAGAGGATCTGAGTGTTGGCTCGCTGCATGCTTTCGTCTCTTGTTTCACTTGGTTTCACAAAGTCCTGGGTTGGTTAAGTTGCGTTGCGCTCTCCAATCAACAGGCCTGCGTTAGACCATGATGTTTCACTGGACGTCCAAGGCCATTAGGAACCGACTTTTAATGGGTCGATGGTGCTATCCTTTGATCTGCTCCTTCCTCCATTAGATCTTCACCTACGGGTCTCTCGTCACAGGCTCGCCCCGGATGATTGCCACTGGCTCCTCTGTCACCGGCAAAGCTCCCTGTTGGCCACCCGTTCTTTCCTATCCTCGCCTTGCACCAAATTTTGACCCCTCCGACTTTTGCCAAAGCGGCGTCGGATAATTTGTTTAATTTGTTTGTTTGCAATTTTTGGCCTGAACGGTTTAACTTGTTCGGTGTTGCTTTTTTTTTACGTCCAATTTCGGATCATGATATGCTGACTGTAGGGCGTTCTGCCCGGGACCTTCTTCTTATGAAGATCGCACCTTAGCAGCGTGGAGCAAAAAAAAAAACCATACTTGATGGATTCATGAAATGAAACCTCTGTTCCTCTATAAAATGCTGATCAGTGCTATTAAGGTTTTTACATGGATTCCTGGCTGGGCTGACTTTTTAAATCAAAACATTTTATAGCGCCACCTTGTTTTTTTCATTTTATGGAGAGTCATTGGGTGTTTTTCATTTTAAAGAAGGGTTTCCTCTATATAATGACATGGATGGGGTCCCAGGGCTCAAGTAAGCGGGGATATTACAAACAGCTTTTTGTTTTTGTTGATCAATATGGAATGTTGGTGAAGTTGGTTAGGTGTTATAATTTTTCGAAGTTGACTTGATGCATGCAGATTGCTAGTGTGCAGTTGCAACTATTGTGTTGTGTTTTGCGTGTTTTGTTTTTTGTGATCAGGCCATGTGGTCACAGCTATAGTCGGGAACAATGACGGTTCCGATGGCAGCCATGCTTGTATGAGAATGTGCAAAGATCTGGAAGGTTTATTGGAATCAAAAAAACATCTGCGTGTGGAAACACCTTGCAATGACGCTGAACGTTTGATTTTGCATCGACATGACAATAGTGTGAAGGAGGGTGGATTGCTGGCACGAGATGGGGCCGAAACTTTGTATGGTCGGGAAGGACGGTTTGAACGCGACGTTCTGCGTCGCGTCCGAAAGATCCAGTCCAGTGCTCGGGATGTGGTGCAGGAGAGGCAAATGCAGGACGCACAGTTTGGCAAGAAACCTCAGAAGTTGGTCGTGCCTGCGCATGCAGATCTTGCAAACATGTTTGATCCTTCTACGTGGGCTATGGCTTTTCCTGATTTGTTTCCATACGGAGATGGGGTGCCTTTCTTGATCCGTGGGTCCCCAATGGATTTTTTGGAAACGGTGCAGTACCTGTTGCGTCGAGAAGAATTGGTTTACAGTGTGCGTGGAGATGCTGCCGTGTACGTTGGATCGGATCGTCCGCGATGGGCTGCTCATGTAACTCAGCATGAATCTGTGATATATTTGGAAACTTCATGTCCGGCACCATTTGTTTGCATTTGAGTTTCATGTTTGGGAGAGTGGCCCGATGACTTGTTTCGATGAATTGTTCGATCTGTGTCGGCTTGATTTTGTTTTGGATCTGTTTTGTAGTGTGTGTTTTTCATATGTGTATGTTGCCACGTCCAAGGCATCCTTTCTGCCGCTGTGCTATGATGTACAACGTCGCCTACAGTTGTTGAAGCATAGCAAAGCACATGTTCGACGAAAGGGTTTCTCAGATCACTGCCGTATGATCGCCGATGTCGAGCCCGAGATGTTGTTGAAGGAAATATCACTGAAAGGCGAAAAGGCTGACATCAGGGACGTCATGCGCGATCCGGACGTGGATCCAAAATTGAAACGGGCTTTGGGAGACGTTTTGATCGCAACTGGCAATATCATTGGAATGGAAGGGCATCGGTCTCAGATCAGAAATCGCGGGCATGCGGCAGGTTGGCACTATGGCAATGCGACTTTGTTTGTGACACCAAATTTGGCCGACGCTCGTGCCGTCCTTCTGTTGCAGCTGCATGGAAAGCAATATGCTGTGCAAACAAATCTGGATAATGTAGAACCAAAGCTTCCATCGGCGGCGACCATGAAACGCATTTTGGCCAGTGATCCGGTGGCACAGGCTACCATGTTTCATTTGATGATGCAGCTTTTCTTCACTCACGTCATTGGCATCGTGGAGCCGTTGCAGCGAGAGTACATTCGTGTGGGTGGATCGCAGAGTTTCGAAGATGGTTTGGCTGCCTCGACATATGGTGGTTGTTTCGGCGACATTGGCATGCTGACTGGTCCATTGGAGACGCAAGGGCGGGGTTCTATGCACCCACACATCCTTATCACTCTCCTTGGACATGACTTGACCCATAGACTGGCGTCTTTGTTGGACAAGGCGGCTTCGGGGCATGTTGTCATTGAAATGCAACGTTGGTCAAGCGCAGTGAAAGATGCGGCGAGACAATTGCGATATGATAGCCAGCTGCAGTTCGCAGAACAGGTGGGAGTGGAATCTGTGCCTTTGCCATTGAGCGAAAAGCAACGTGTTGCTTAATGTGGGGAGCATTATTCTGATGTGCCGATTTGTGCGGTGGAACCGGATGGAAATGAGGTGAGGTGGGTTGCGAATGGTGGCGACGGGGAGTTGACTTTGACGGGTTCCTACAGCAGCCTTCGACCTCTGTACCAGAGAAGATCTGAAAAGCAGACGATGCAGGAGTTCAGGAAGGCTTTGGTTCTCGATTACAGGCGATTGGTCATACAAAACCATTTTCACAAGTGCACGAAGTCTTGCTTCAAGGCCAGTTTGAAACGCAAGCGCACGGGTTGTAGATTTGGATGTGTGCATCTGGAGATTTCTGATCCACTTGAAGTTGGTGGCAAGAAGGTCAAAAAGAAGTTCAAGGGTTGGCCTCGAGTGCGAGTGGCGCAGTTTCAGCCCAACATCGTGACCACTCCGAACATGGACAATGCAAGAGAGGAAGCCGCCTGCAATGAGAATCCGCACGTTTTTTCTCCTGTTCGAGATCATCCTTTCGAGGGCATGTCGCACCCGACGCCACAGGTCTTGCTACGTTGCAATTGCGATGTCAAATATTTGGGACGTGGCATTTCGGAGGAGGACTTTGTGAGCATGATTTCCACTGAAGGTCCGCTTATGTAACTTTTGGGTTTTGGCTTGATGTTAGTTGCCTTTTCACGTGTTTGCGTTTTTTTTGGTGCATGTCATATATCCATGGTATTTGGGTTCCGATGGGCGGTTTGGTGTTTGCCTACATAAATTAATATGTTTTTGAGCTACATAACTTTTATGCTTCGGTGCCTGAAACTTATATAGCTCAAACGGTTGGTTGGATGTTGATGATCTTTTGAATGTTTCTTATCAACCCGAACGAATTTGGACGTTTTATAACAATTGCCTTCAACATATTCATGGTGCCAATGGGGTTTGAGCGAAAGTGCTCAGCTCCTGATGGTCGGTGAGGGGCTACCTACATAAATGAACATGTAGTTGAAGTATATAACTTTTATGCTTTGGCACCTGAAACTTATATAGCTAAAATGATTGGTTGGGTGTTGATGGTTTGGGTTTTTTATATCCATTGTCTTCAACATATTCATGGTGCCGGGGGGTTTAAGTGCATGTGTTCAGCTCCTGATGGGTGGTTTCGTGTGAATCTACGTCAATTCACATGTATTTCATCTATATAACTTTTCTATTTTGGTGCCTGGGGTTTGAGCAAAAGTGTTCAGCTCCTGGTGGGTTGTTTGGTGTCTACCTACATGAATTCACATGTATTTGAGCCATATAACTTTTCTGCTTTGGTGCCTGAAAGTTATATAGCTCAAACGGTCGGCTCGCTGTTGATGGTCTTGTTGATGTTTCTATTCGACATTTGTTTTTTAGTTTTATGTATCAATGGGTCTTTGGGTTAGATTGTTTCGTGTGTTTTTCGTTTTTGTTGCTACTATTACATTTCTTGTTTGCCATGTATGGATCCGGCACAGGACATCCCACTTCCAAAGCAACTGATGTGCTGGGACGGATGGTGGTTGATATGATCAGGGACATGATGGATGTGCAATTTTACACGGGTGAGTACGCAAGCAAGAAGTTTGAAGTCGCTCGGGATCTTCTACCTGAGCTTTATCAAGGTCTTGCTCGTTTGAAAGAACAATTGGACGGAAAGGATCTTGGTGGGGCGGCGGACGATGCTGTGGACGATTCATTGGAGGCCAAATCGAGACGTCGTTTGGGCGATGCACAACAGCGAGCTCATCGTGTGTTGACCCGATTGGCCACGTCTATGCTGCGATGTGTCACCAAAGCCAATGGGGAAATGGCATATCAACTGTTGTATCAACAGGAGGCGTATCTGACGTATACTGGCTATCAGATGTTCACCCGATTTTTGAACTATGCGGTGGACCATTGTCGGGATGCTGCGGTTCAAAAGGCGAAGCTGGATTTCCCCGACTATCGAGTTGTCACGGTACAGGTTGGTGAGGAGTCTGGAACCGAATTGGTGGCCTTAGATGCGGTTGCGACCATTGCTGCGACAGAGCCGGACCCGGAGGAGGAGGAGGGAGAGGCCGCAGCAGAACAGAAGGAAGACAAAATGTTCGTGTCTCATAACCAGAAGGATGATTACTTGCACCGTGGGGCATCGGCCGTTTTGCGTCATATGAGTTTGCTGATGTATTCGCGGTTTGTCGTTAGAAGGCCGACGGAAAGACACAAGGTTGACTATTATCGATACTTTCCATTTTCTGAACATTATGTGCTCAGTCGCAGTTACATACAGGCCGGCAAATACTTAAAAATGTTCAAAATAATGTTTTGTTTGTGTTTTTTTGGCTGCCTTTTGGTTTTTGATGATATTATGGGACAAATTGACATGTTTTTGCGTTCGGTGGGTAGGAACTTCGCGTGGGAGACAACAATGTGGTGGTCCCCATGCAACTGAACTTGCCTGCCAAGAATCAACAACCCGAAAAGCATCACTCTGTCCTCTTGATGTTGACTGCTTCGTTTCGATGTTGTTCTGGACTGGATGAATGCAAGGACACGAAGCCTTGCTTTGCTTGTCACGATTTGATCCTACAACATCAGAAGCGCTACATCCGTGGTACTTATATCACTCGATGGAAGCGTTTGAAGGCGAGAATGCAAATTCTCAATCAGTCTGCCATGGAGAGAAGTATGGCGAGCTTGAGTATTCATTCGGTGCAAGATCTGATTGGAATGCGAGAGTGGTTTCCAAGCATGGCGACAAATGCGAAGCCTGATGAACGACAGGAGCATCTGGATCGGAAGACGGAAGCTCGCTTTCGGATGTGGTTTCTGAAACACATGGTGAGCCGTTATCGTTGGAAGCACGCTGAGGATCCTTTTGCTGGGGCCGACCTGCCACGCATTCATGAACGTATTGCAGCCTTTTTGGAAGGAGCGTATGTTGGATTCCATTACGGACAGTTGACGCCGCAGGAATTTTATGCGATGGTCAGTGATACGTGGTTGCGACGATATGTGTCCTTTCATGAAGCTCGTGCAACCAGTTCATCGCAGCGGAGAGCAGAACGCTTTCGTTATATGGGTGTTTCAACCGAGACAAACGCCATCTGTCATGATGTCATGTTCTGCAGGTGTGCAGCACCAACTTCAATTGAATCAAACGAGCTCGAGCATCCTCAGCGTGTTCAAAGCAAGTCTGCCGAGACAGCTGGAAGACCTCTCCCAAGACAAGGGCGAAGGTCATCCAAGATCAAGGAGGAGCCATGCAGGAAGCTCGGACATGCAACTTTACGTTTGCCAACTTTTCGTTACACCATCTGATGGTCACATTTTCAGCAACTTCTCAGATCACATTCAAAAGATTTACCGAGGAATTTCCAGGGAGGTCTTTGCAAATTTGGCGACAGTTGCAAGTATTCGCACTGTTCAGAAGAGCTGTTCGGAATATGGCTTCGGTGGAAAATGAGGCGCCCTTTAAGCCCAAAATGACAGAAACGTGCGTTTCAAGCAAAAAAAAACGCCATCTGTCATGATGCCATGTTCTGCAGGCCTGCAGCACCAGCTTCAATTGAATCAAACGAGTTCGAGCATCCGCAGCGTGTTGACAGCAAGTCTGACAGAGGCCTTTCCGGATTCGCCCTGCTGCCACTCGGACCCGTTTCACCCCGATGATTTGGTGGTCAGCTAATTCACTCTTATATATAAGACAATGACACATCATTAACACATCCTTTTGACAACTGGCCGATGTGGAAGAAGCGTTCGAACGTAATGTCTTGCGGAAAATCACATTATATCGTCACGATTCGCAGTATAGACCACCATTACCTAGACTGTCATTTGTGCACCCTTTAAGGGTCCATGGTGCGAATAGCTATTTGTACCTAATTCTTCCTTCAAGGCAAATGGCCGAGAAAATGCGTGAAAATTGCTGTTTTGTGGATTCTTGAAGAATTCATCTCATTTTGCATGACGCGCATGACTTGGATTGCCAGCTTGCCACGCCAAAGCATGCTTTAACTGGTAGTATGAGCTAGGTCAACGCGATTGGCTTCTGTTATTTGGATCCAATCGTGTTGACCATGGTTTT
>DF245402.1:0-18025 GCA_000507305.1 Breviolum minutum Mf 1.05b.01 | reverse complement strand
GGGAGTTTTTAGCCAGGCTGTGGGTAAAAGGGAGTCTAAGTTCTACTGTGACATGGCAAATGAAAGACATTGGCGCGTTAATTTTGGAGGTTTGCGCCTGCCTTTCCGGAAATGTGGTGAACTGTTTTGCACAGGGACCAAAAAACAAAGAGAATTGTGGACTGAATGCAAAGCTGTAACTCCGGTACATCAGAGCGTCAAATCAGTTGAAAAGCGTTCAAGATAAGTTCAGCGGCTTTGGCAAGACCTCAACATCTGCCAGATGTGGCCCACTTTGGCATTACGTTTACCGGCGCTTCTTGGAAAGTATTGCGGTGTTTCTCTTCTTTCCGCGGGTCACTGCTGATGCTGAGCGCGTTCCTGTCGCTGCACGGGTCTGATTCGATGCTCTAAGGTTGATGGAGCCACAGATTATTTGTGGAACCTCGACGGCAAAGAGGGCGTGGTGTTGAGACGCGAGCGACCAACAAGTGCAGGGCTCGGATGCGCCGGAGACTGCTGCGAGGAAAAGCCAATTCGGGCCCCCCTGGCTTTCCAACAGAAAAAAGCAAAGTGCAATATCTTCAATTTCTGCTTTGTGTGCTGTTTGCCCCAGTCTTTGTAGGACGCCTGGAAGCCAACCGCATCAGTGAAGGCTTGGAGGATGTGCGCATTTATGCTTAATTTTTCCAACTTTACCGCTGCAAATTCTCGTTTGTATTTTTTTTGGATGAGCCAGATCATGCTGCCTGACTTGGGAGGAATCATGCCTCAAAATCGCGGTATGTTTGCGTGCTATCCGCTGGTGCTTTCCTGGATATTGTCCAGCAACTTAGCATGTTGTTCCGCCGAATGCCGTTACAAACGGAGCTAGAAATCTTTGTTCTCGTAAGTCTTCTTCGTGAAATAAGTCCTTTCAACAAACTCCACCCGCGGTAAAGTACCAAATTATATGCCTTGTGTATCGCCTTATTAAAACAGGAAACGGGGGCCGCACGCCTTAAATAGCGCCCCTTCTTGTTCGCCCTCTGTTTTTCTTGAGTGTCCATCAAATTTTGTAACATTTTGTAACTCGTAAGTTTAGGTTGAAACCCGTTGACTTTAGAAAATGCAAGCTTGATGTCCACTTCTGAATCCCCTTCTAATAAGTCCTTCTAAAGCTAACCCACTTCTGGCTTGGTGTTTAAGTTCCAAATCCACCGTCACCTTGGCGGGATCCCTTGACCAAGGCGGACTTTAGCTCAAGCTTTTCGACGAAATTGCCGTGGATTTGTCAAAAGGCCGTTTGGCACGACAACTTGAATTGAAAGACATGAAGAAAACAACCCTGGTCGGTTGGTTGGTGAAAGTCGCAAGGTTGTATACTTACAATTTGTGAACCAGGGGATATATATATATATATATATACCTGTCAGTAGCTTACCAGTGTACATAGTTTGCACACGCAGATTACCTAAATTACCGGGTTTCGGACACAACATGAAGAATTTTCCAAATTGATTGGGATGATGTTTTTGAGGGGTTGGAGGTACCTGTCCGGCTGACATGATTTCAAGATTCAAGATGGGCCCCCCCAAAAGAGTATGAAAGCAGGAAAAAAATGCCACAATTACAGTCCTTGAAATTAACGAATCATGGCCCCTGACAAATAGGCTGGGCCTCAAAAGGGCGGTAGTCTCGCAACCACCATTTGCTTCAAGGGCGAAATCTAAGTTGCAGAAGGTGTATGAATTTTTGTCAAAGTCCGGTTCAGCACCGCGACATTTGCCGAAATTTTAGTTTCGTTGGATCCAGGCTGACTACGGATCCTCAAGCCAATGTCGCTGAGGATGGGGCTTTTAGTGGGAATGGTTGATCCTGGTATTTGGTTAGGAAGAAACAAAAACATTCCGAGACAATCCACAATCTACGAGTTGTTGATTGAAGTTTTTAGTGCTGTCAAGTTTTTTGACGTTTTTAATATGAATCTGAAACCGAATTCTGTTTTTTTAAATAATCAATTTACAAGCTTCTTCCAAGCATTTTAATGAAGACCACTTGAAATTGATGGGGAAATCCACATGAAATTCCTTGGGATGTTCCAAGTGTTGAAAAAAACTCGTGCGGGAGGAGTAGGTCAGTGGCATCAATCACCAGCGATTGCATCCTAGGAGGCATCCCCAGGTCTACCCTTACCACCTTGAAACCAGGTCCCTTTGTGGTGGTTTCAAACTCTGTCTAGTTTCACCCCGTTTGTCGCCGATCCCCTGGAAAAACCATTCAAAATTTGACTTGGCCCTCATATTTTTGCAAACATGGGGGTTGCTGAACAACCACCAACTATAGAGTCAAGTAAGGAAACAACGTCCATAGATTTTTGCTAACGCGCCCCAGGATGGAGATGCTGAACTGCTTTGGCTGGCGGAGGAGGGTGGTGCATCCTTAAGTTTTTCCAAGCTCACCCCTTGTTTGGGACCATCCCAAACGAAGTACTCTTCCAACCATCACTTGTGCTATGTTTTATGAAAGTTTTTCATGTACCTAAACGGCTTTTTCCTATTGAACATCATATCCATCAAAGACATCCCTGGATTTCTTGTTGTGTATTTCGGAACTTCGCCATGTGTTTTTGTTTGTCTCTTCTCTGAGGGTCAGAAGCGTCATGACAAAAATGGTGACATCTACCTGTGACGTTGGAAGAATTCCTGCATCATTTTTTTGGAAGAAGAGAACCCCCTATAAATTGTGGGAGAAACTACCAACCTTAGTGCTGGTCATTTGAAGTTTTGAAGCATCAACAAGTGCCTTTCATACCAGATCTCTGCGAACTGAGAGGATGGACTGGAAGTAGATGATCATGTTCCACCAGATTTGTCCGGCAGCACATGCCGAGAGCTTTTTTTCTGTGACGACTCCGTGCAGGGAAAGCATTTCAAGGGGTGTTGTTTCACCACGGGATATTTGTATATATTTGAGATCGTGACAAATGGGTGTCCCAGTAGTTTTTTTTTGGGTTGTCAAGTAATGTCAAGTATGTTTCCAAACATATCTACGTTGAAGTCACGCATGTATTTTTCCATGTGAACCCCCACGGATTTTTGGGGTGAAAATCTCAAATGCGAGCTTCACCTTGAGGTTTTTATTTTAGCATTTGGGGTCCAACAAAACCTTGATGTGCTACACACGCGGAAAATTAACATACACTCCCTAAAACTAACATAGCACCTAAAAATTGTAGTTTCCAATAGGAATCTCCTTTTCCAGGGGTCTATTTTCAGGGGCTATGTTAGTTTCAGGGAGGGTAGAACCTGAAAATCACCAAACGTTGGAATAGAAACAAATCATTTGCACGAAACCTGAAACCTTTGGGGCTTCCAGCAGCGAATTTTCTGGGGTGCTTTTGAACGAAACCTGAAACTAACAATTCGCCCCTGAAAATTGGTGCTTGGGAGACGATCCTTTCCCAGATTGGTTTCGGCCTATCTTCAGGGGCGAAGTCTTAGTTTTAGGGAGGGTATATGTTCCAACAGAGCCAAAAGGTACCATTTCACCCTGAAGATTGGTTCACTAGAGTCGCTTCGAAATCAAATCACAATTTGCAAGTTTTTTTTTGTGACTTTTTCCAAGAATGAACACACCGTTTTTTTTTGGGACATGTACCATAGTAAGTACTATACTCTATATCTATCAGCTAACTAGATTCTTGTGGATCAATACTATTCATGGAAGGAATTCTCTACAATTCATCTGTCCTTGTAGTTTATCCCTTTATACTTATGTTCTGGATTTCGTGAATCATTTCGGTGGTTGGTCGGATTTCTGGAACCATCAAAAGCAACTACGGCGGAGATGTTTTTATTCTTTTGAAGTATTCAATTTCACGGTGAGCAACACACTCAGCCAACAACACGGGAACTATTCCAGAAATCTGCTGACCATTTCTACACCAGATAAGTTTCCACACTACTTTGACTACTCTTACTAGGTGTCCGAAAGAAATGGAAGGTATTCCAACCGATTCTAACTTGAAAGTCCTGTGCGGCTCGGTTTGTCAGTTTTAGTCCGTCTTTTGGATTGCTGAAGTGGACATTTTTGATGCTAAGAAAAATGTCCACCCGAAAAATGTTTTTTCCAACAGCCATCTATAGACTTGTTTTTTCTGTTTGTGGTGTTTTTGGGTACCGCAGCACGTTGAGGTTATAGAAAAGCAACATCTAAGTCAAGACGCTCCTTGTTTTCGTTTTTTTTAATTTCCAGCTCAACAAGTCCACATATTCCCTGACTGTTTTTTGTTTTCGATGCTGTGCAGCTTGGTAGCAACAATGGACTGAGAAAAAACAACAGGTTCAGTCAGTAGTATTTGGTTGCTACTCCACCGAGGATGCTGCAACAGATGCCTTTCACTCTTTAATAGGGAATGCCTCTAGACCAAACGCCACTGTTACTGGGAGTGGGAGCATCCCAAAAGTTTTATCATAATTCATGATGGGAAGCCCTTGCAGGTACAATATACTATGCGTACTTTAGTCAGGTGAGGGTATGTTGACTAGCCATGAACATATCATTTTTTCCGTTGGGTTTTTTTCTCATGACTTCTTACCGCAGTATTGTTGCTCATAGCTGGCCGTGATGTCAGCCTATGGCGGCAAGGCGGGTCCGATGTTTCACCAAGGTTAGCAACTTAAAGATCATACTAAAGGACATGAATTGTTAATTTTTCATCAAATGCAAAATCCGGTGGCATTTTTGTGAAACCTAATGAAAATATTAGAAAACCATGTTAATGCTAGTTGAACTAACCAAAGCCAAAATGTACAGTTGACATTCCAACAATGCGCAGGTCTTGCGCTTCGCTTGTGGAGCTGCATGGTTTCCCCGAGGAAATCTCCGGCAAGGACGTTTTTTCCACGTCCCTGTAGGGTCGACCGCCGGGGTGGGCCCTACCACACTCCTCATGTGGTGCTGGGGACAAACTCATCAACCCAAGTCCGTAGGGGGTGAAAATATAGCCAATATAAGGGTTCCCTAATACATGTGGGATGACCATCCCCAATGTAGGAGTTGATCGACCCTGGCACATGTGGTGCAGGATGTCTTCCATTCCCAACAAGAGTGGCCGTTTAGGATCTGAAAAAGAATTCAATGAACCACATGAGACGTTGAAATGCTAGCTGCTACATAAATGGGCATCTTAACATCCTTAGCAAATATTCCATTGCCTTCCTGAACTCCTCCCGAACTCAATTACAAAAACAGGGATGATAAAGACCTGCGGCAATTACATTGCATAGGGATCTTTTTGTTGAGCTGGGTGGCAACTTCTTGATGCCAACGTCAATATTCAAACATTAGGATTCCAATGTCCAAATTTTAGGACAAGTTCCACCAACAACAGGTCAATTGTCACTTTGCCCCATTCATTGAAGGTATACACCAGTTGAAAAGACAAGAGTTCCATTGTTTACCACGGATTTCTTGATTTCCAACTGGTGCAAAATTCCTTCCAGAAACGGCAGGGCCAAAGTTAGCTGCTTGGAGGATCATCCCAGTTAGTAAGTGGTTAGGATCACCCCCCATGTATTAGCCATGAATGGCCATTTGGAAGAAGTCCCACAACCCCAGGTCTTGGGGACGAAAACTGAGCCCCCAAGTGGATGATGATGCCCGGCCAGATGAGTTTGCAGGAGATTCTGCAGGAGAATGAGGCAGAGGAGTTGAAGGAGAGTCGGCTACGTGTGAACGGCTGGCAGGGACAGGTAGGGGGGGCTAGTGGTGGTTGGATGGTTCTGAAGGATGGGCCAAAGATGTGTGATATGTGAAGTATGGCTAGTTTTTATGGGAAGGGGAGGGGTTAGAAAACATATATATATATACATATATTTTTGGATCAGTCAACTACTTGGGATGGATGCTTGGATACATAGAGTGCTTTTTCATAGTGCAAGGTAAATTATGTTTGATATGATGTACAGTATGTAATCGTCAAATATACTAGTATGTATGTATGGTTTCGTGTAACCATACTAAAAACAATACTTTAAGAATAATGAAGCAATACATGAATGTATACTATATACATCCTTCCATTCTTGGGACCTCCCAGTCCCAAGGATCTTGATGGTCCTTCAGTTGGTGTACTAAAAAGAAATCAATACTTTAAGAATCATGAAAAATATATGGTTTTGACATCCTTCCATTCTTGGGACCTCCCTAACGTCCCTGCCGGATCTCCGGATCTGTTTCCTTTAGGTGGTGCAACATCAACTTGATGGACGGGTTTTGGTGGAGACCTTCCGAGGCGTCGAAAGGGTTGGTGTGTTGGAGGTGGTTACCCTGTTTTTTTGGGAAAGGAAGGCAACCTGACCTAATCCCCCCCCCCTTCCAAAAAAAAGTACCAGAAAGCCCCCCCAGAAATTAAGGGGCCGGCCCTTTTTTTGGAGGGGTTATTATGAACCATTGGTTTCCCATGGTTTCCCCAAAAAGAAGGCCTTTTTGAAGCCTTATTTCTGAGGGTACGTTAGGGAAGATGTCCAACCCATGGTGGTTGGATGAGGGCCAAAATATTATTTTGTGACCCAAACAACCTCAGGTTGGGAAAAACTAGCCCAAATGGTGGTGGCCAAAATGCCTTTCATTTAGGTTTCGGAATCTATAGAGTACTTTGCCCAAATGATCGTTTTCCTATCTCATGATTTTTACCAGGTTGCGACACCCCATGGAAGAACTCATTGACATCAGATTTACAAATCCACCCCACTTGTCCTTTTGCTTGGTATGTGTGTTTTTTGAACTATTTATTCAATTTATTCAGATCAAAGGGGGATAACAACACCCTACTCTGGATAATTCTTTCTTAATCATGACATCACTACAACTCAAGTTTTGACGATTGCATGAGTTGTGTGATGTGTCGAAAAATCTGCATTTCACATGGTCAAAGGCATCCATTCATGAAGGACCAAATGTCTGCCTCTGTGGGGCTCCCTTGAAAGTGTTTGTTACATGAGGCCATACTATGAATCAGTGTATTTTAAGTGATACGCATTGACAAAAATCAGTTCTGTCCATATCTATACTTTGGCATATTTCACATACCCACCAACAGTTAAGAAAACAATATGTTTATTCTCTGTGATGGTCCATGAACTGAATTTTTGCTTATGACTGGCATGGGAAATGGATCTCTGGATCTTCATTTTTTATGCCATGAAATTGAGCAGTGACCAAGGGCCGCTGGTGATTTGTTGTATATAGGGGATGAAATACTACCCAGGCAGATAGGGCCGGATTATTTCATGAGCCATGCAAGGTATGAACCTACCAGTATTTCATTGAATGTCAGGAAGTTTTTTTTTTTTTGCGTGGCTCAATTCTACTTCTATAACTCGGGTGATTTCGGATATATAGCTGACAGGGTTTTCTTAAGGCGGTTGCCTTGGGATTCGCAACGATAGACTCAAGACATTTTGCAGGTCTTCGCGTGCTCGTGGCGCCCGAAAACCTGAAGGAGGGTGTAAAACATCAAACGTCCGCGGGGTTTAGGTGAGACTTTTCCTGAAGAAATGGCGCAAAAAAGCTACTGGCAAATCAAGACTGTTGGGAAACCAGGCTGTTTCATAGGATATTTTTCATCTTTGAAGAAGTGTTACTTTTGTCAAGATGAGTTATCAAAATGGAGATACAACTATACAGATTGTGTATATATATAGACATGTATTTATATATATATACACATATATCATATTTTCTTTTAATGAGATGTATGGAAGGAGTAGAGAAGGTATCATAGAAAGATGATGCTTTTCCAACTGTTGGATGCCCTGGATAATGATCCATAGCCATAGATTGCATGCATGAATACTGATTATGCACGCACTGTACAACAATCATATACCCAGGAAATCCAAAGACTAAACTTTGCCGCAGGGTAGGATTGAGAATCCTTTATGTAGGTCATCAAGAAGTAAGAGGAACCACTTTGTTTAGTTTCGAAACAACCTACTGGGAAAAAAAACAACGTTGGTGGTTGAACCAACCCATCTGAAAAATATGCTCGTCAAATTGGATCATTTCCCCAAGGGATTCGGGGTGAACATATAAGATATTTGAGTTGCCACCTATGGCCTAAAGTCCATGATATTGGGGATGGTCATCCCACCTTCAGAAATCCTTATATTAGGTATATAAACCCCTACTATAGGGTTGAAACACCACCCAGAATCACCTGGAGAATTCCATCAAAAGTTATTGGGGTAGGGTATTTAGCATCACCACCATGCATGCTGGATCCGCGATCCTGGGCATTCTGGAGGGGTTTTTTCGAGGTATCCGATTGTTCCTTGAGAAAAATCCCAGGTTGGATTTGGTAGAGATACTCCCCCGGAAAACTAACGTTGGAAGATGTATTTCCTATTGAAATAGTCCATTTTTAGGGGACATTCGTTAGTTTTTGATGGTGTATGCCATCTTTTAGAAATGATGATATGATGTGTCCATCAACTGTATGAAAAAAGGGTCATCTTACATTAATTTCGTGAATGAAATCCAGTGAAGCAGTTGATATGGTACATATATATCACATTCCTCTCGAAGAGTCATACGGTAAATATCCTACTACTGGTAAGAGCTGCAGAGATTCTTTTCAACCACAAACTTTCTTTGAGTCTGGAGCACCCAAGGTATCCACAAGGGATAAGCATCCCAAGTCTTGCCAAGCATGCTTGAGGTTTTCCATGGATGAAAGATTGTCGGGGAAATAAAATATTTACCCCCAGGAAAACTAACATGTCCCATTAAAATGGATGGTTGGAAGATGTAATTCCCATTTAAGGTGGGCCCTGTTCAGGTGACATTCGTTCATTTTCGGGGGTGTACTTACAGTCATGGACCAGCATTTTTCAGCAGATTCACTCGACAGATTATTCAGGTTTCAGGTAATCTCAACTTCACTCGGGGAATCTCGTGGCCCTTCCAAAATGACTCATGCAATCCTGAAAACTAACATAGCTGGCTGGAAAATCTACCATTGTGATGGTATTTACCCATGAAACATGGTGATTTTCCAGCCGGCTATGTTAGTCTACAGGAGGGTACATTTTTTTAAAATGCAAGTTGAACATACTCCAATTCTCCCTAGCATAGCCTCCCACCCAAGGAATTACTTCATAGATACACGAGGTGTCTGGTTTCAAAGAACTCTTGCCCCAAACCTCGAGGAAATAATCCAATCTGAGAAGCATATTTTTCAGATGGGTGGTTCAACCGGCAGTTAGTACATCAGTGACCTTTATCTTGGGTTGACAAGCAGCACTGAGCCCTTTCAGGACTTTACCCCTCAACACCCAGAGCGGGGTGGATTTCATGTGGCATGGCCACCCGAAGGTGGCGTTGCTGGTGGACAGGTGTTCCAGAAAATGGAACGTTCCAACATGAGGGATATCATGATAGCCAGCAACTAGCCAGGTATAGATTTCAATTTGGTTACACCCCTGAAGATTAACATGAAACCTGGAAATGATGGGTTTTCAATAGGAATCTCCTTTTCCAAGGGTCCATTTTCAGGTTCCATGTTTGTTTTGGGGGGTGTACGTGACTTTTCCAGTTTTCTTTCAGCTGAGTTGTTACCCCGTTTTCTTAGGACTGCTTGGGGACGGGGTGTCCTGGAGGTGAGTTTCACTTTTCCGAAAAGCTGAGCTGCACATGGCAACAAGTCGCCGAGTTGAGCCCAAATCTGCCTGCATTTTCACTTGGACCTGCTCTTTCTGTGATGTTTCCCAGCTCTTGGATTCCGGATTCCAGATTCAACAGCTCTTGGACTTCACCAATTGGGAGCCATAAAAATCATCCCCTCAACCTGCTGGTTGAACTTGCATGAAATTTATGGGAAAACATGGTCATCTTTCTACTGTATTGCAAAAAACGACATGTCAGGAACTATATATGTGCTAATTATTCCAAATAGATTGAGCCTCCACGAGTTTTGAACGATTCAACTTTCAAAAATGTTGGTGATAAGAATCTTGAGGCCACAAAAAGATTGCCAGTGACCTTCTTGCGCATCTTGGTGGTTCAGCCTAGTTCCCCATATTTTCAGCCAGCTACCTAGGTAAAATTCCCATCCAACAAAAAGCCCCCAAGATGGTAATCCCAACCTGATAAGGCCCACCTTCGGGTGGGTCCTTTGATGGAACCACGGGTCAGGCAACATGGAAGCCTTGGCACAGTTCACGGCCAATGCGGTGGATGCGTTAGCGAAGGAAGGCTTTTGTGTGATTCAACTTCCTTTGAGTCTGGGGGACCCAAGGGGTTTCTGTCGATCCGTTGTTGATGCCCGCGTTTTTGTGGAAAAGTGGAGAAGCAAATATGATCCTTTTTAGGATTCGAATCCGAGAAAATTGCTACTTAAACTGATGAATGCTAAGTCGACCAGAAACGTTTCAAGAAGAAACAACTAAGAGCCTTACTCCCCCGAAAACTAACATGACAATGGAAAAAACAACCATGAATGAAGATGTATTTCCTATTGAAACTGGGGATTTTCCTATGTCATGTTAGTTTTCAGGGTACCGGGTAATGTTCTTGACCTTCCTTCAGGGGAGAATGGGAGGTTTGAGAACCCTGTGTTCTTCAACATCCTTGCTATTTCGTGGCATGCTGGGCAGCCGGGGTGTTAGTGATCAGATTTTTCATGGGCACCCTGAAGATTCGATGATATGTCAATATGTCTTTTTTTTTTCAGCTGTTGGATCGAAGGGGAAGGAAATTTTCAGGCCTCTAATAGGGGAGAATGGTGGAGAGGGGGATTATATAGTTAAGGCAAGTAGTTTTTTTTTGGATCAAGGCCTTATTTCTGAGGAAACATCTAGAAAAATACTGAAAAAGAATTAGGCGCTCCAGGGTGGCTTTGGTTGTAGGGTATTTCAATGAAATCCAGGTTAGGTGCCAGCCAGCATATGATGGGAATGGGAGCCGGGCCGCGGGCCCCCAAGCACACTGCAAGGAATGTCATAAGGTCTTATGAAGGGGATTGTTTTTTTAGCATCGGCTTGTCCTTTGATAATGGCCTTATAGCCTATAATTCTTGGTTTATAAAAAGGAAACGAACGCAAATCATGGTAAAGCCAAACAATTACCCTAGTCATTGAGAAGATTCCATCATTTTCATCTGTCTCAAGACCAACCTTCAAACTATTACTTCAATCACCCAGCACCTTCCAAGGGAGTGCCAATTAAAACCCTAAGGGATGGTGAATTGACACCCTTTAGGTACCAAAACTGGCGCCCAAACTGGAAGGTTCAGGCAGTCTGAGATTCTAAGTTTTTTATATCCACACCTTTTCAAATTCTTCATCCAACTTTCAGCAGATTTTTCCGAAAATCGGGACCCACCGCAAAAGAGGTGAAGAAATCACCTCTGACGCGGCCGTTGAAGTGAAGTGTGGAAGGCATTTTTTTTTCTCCCAAAAAAAGTGGTTTTCAGCCGTTGAGTTTGGGGGTGATACTGTTGATGGTTCAGAAATCCGGCAAGCACTAGTTGAGGTTGGTACTTTATCCCATGATTTACAGGTTTTTGTTACATTCCAGGTGATTGTTTGGGAGCTGAACCATCAACAGTAGAATGTGAAATTCATATCGAGGTTCTCCCAAAATGGTGACGAATTTGTTAGTTCATAGCTCAGTACCATCATCTCACGTAACTACCAATACTTTGTATCTACCCCCACCCAGAAACAGTCACCACCAGGATTATAATATATATTTTCTGTCTAGGATCCTTATAAACCTTCGTTTGCCACTAGAATCCTGGTTGGGAGGTAGATCCAACCAATAATTTATATGGCTCGGTGCATCTGAATGCCATCATCTCATGCTACATGAGATTGACCCCCTACCTTAGCTGTTACAGGTATCGATGGAAGCGCCTGCGGCGGGAATTCGAGCCAGCCTATCTCGGACGGCACCAGCCACTTGGGAGACATGGAAAACGGGCTAAAGGTTGGACCTATACACATAGGATCCATGGGACGAAGGGTAGATTTACGTACTACATGAAAACCCATAAAAATTCAACCATAAACGTATAGGTAAATAAATATATACCAATCCCATTAAAATCATGGGATATGTAAGATGATCACTGTGAATTCATCGATTTTCTTTCAACAGTTGGGGTCGGAAGCCTTTTTCCAGCAGCAAACTTGCTGTTTTTGAGCCTTTCGGATGCGATAGATAGCAATTGAAAAAAGCTACCCGAAATGCCATCACACATATTGGAGCAAATCATGTATGTGAAGCTACCATGGGCCCCCCCCAAAACCGACATTTTTAGAGGTTTTTATGCTAAATAACCTGGGTTTTTAGGTGGCCCAAAACCTTTGTTTTTTCATGGTTTTGGGTGCTCATGGTATACAAACTGCCCAAAATGTTGCGTTTACACAACAAGTTCCTTCAAAACGCTCCCATTCCACGGAGTGTCTCGTTGAACCCTTGCACGCTTCCATCGAAGCGGAACCCGAGGAAGTGCAAAACTGCATGGCTAGAAGAGATGGTTGAGGAGAAACAGGAAATGGAGACTTGAGCAGTGAAAAAACTGGTAGTTGGTAATAGCCTTGGTTATATGGATGATGAAAGTGCAGATGGGAGATATTGTTTTTTTTGCTCACTTGGAATTGGCATCTGATTGAGGGTGCAGAGTGTTTGTATCTGTATATCCCTATATTTTTTATGGAATCCAGCCCAACATTCCCTCGGTCAAGCCTAGGATAAAGCCAGTCGCAAATTCGTTTGGAGATCTGCATTCCCTGATGCAATGTTGCTATGTTTTGGTGAGAAAAGAACTCATGAGAATCCATGGTCGATCATTAAAGGCAACGCCTTGACACAACAATCCTTCTGAAACTCTCCTGAGACACCGCGACGTCCTACACTTTCCTTGAGTTGAAAGTAAGACTCCAATAATCATGGTTCCGTGCAAAATGGGTGTATCTCCAATAGTAGTTTCCTTTCATGTAGGGTGATTTTCCACTGAACCATGATTCTGGGAGGTAGCACATGAAGTTGTTGCACCAAACGAGGTATTTTCGGAAAAGACAGGTGATGCTGTTAGCGTGATTGACATGATATTGACATGGATGACATGAGGAGTTGAACATATCAAACTTTTGGCTAACTGAAGGTTTAGTGGAACTTTTCCAGATGGTTTATCCCTTTTTAAAATACTGAAACCCCGGACCTCAAAACTGCCGGGGATTCTTCACGCTCGGGGGATCCCGTAATAAACCTTGAGGTGGTTGGAAAAAGATGACATATCAACCATATTCCCCCTAAGCTGCTGGTGAATTTCATGGTGGATGGTATACCATGGTATACCATGGTATACCATCCGTAAAAAATCATCAACTGAAGAAACAAAAAAGTCCAAGGTATACTTATGACACCACAGGATTTTTTCCGTGGATTCGTTACGTTTTTCTCCGAGAAGTTGTCGGTGTTTTTTTTTTTCGCGACGCGACGCAACAGCCCGTTTGAGGATAGTCCTATCGATCCGTTGGACCTGTACTTGGCACGATTCACGCAGTGTCTTGGAGGGATTTTGAAGGGATGAAGCTTCAACATGAATAGCCATGGGAAATCCCCGTCTTTCCTGGTAAATAGCATCAAAATGGCGAATCTTCCAGTGCTATGTTGGTTTACTGGACCAATAGGGGCTGAAATACTATTGAGAGAGTTTTTTGTTCATGGCTCAGATGAGATCTTCATAGCAGAGAGACTCAGTACTCTCTTTCCAACAATCATGGAAGTGGAAAATGGATGCTCAAATTTCTCGCGGGCAGTTGAGCAATGAAACAAAAACCTGGTTGTTTAGGGTATATAGGGGATGAAATACTTGCCAATTATGTCGGGATTATTTCATAAACTATTTTAAGGATCCCTAACCCCTCCTAAACAACCAATACAATGGAAGGTAAGGCCAATTTTTTGTGTGGCTCACATGAGATTTTGATACCAGGGATACTCAGCAAATATTCCAACTCATATTCCAAGGTGACAAAACAACTCCGAATCCTGCTTTTGTTTTTTGACATGCCTGAAAGGAAAATCGAATCTGCAAGAGGCCGAATCTTAAGCTATGGAAACACAAAACTACATAAACTACCATACCCCTCCCCTCCCACCAGTCCAACAAAAACATGGAAGGCCAAAAATTGAAGGTTCCTTGCTTCAGATGATGTTCCAACCTTTTTCTTTTTTGGGATTGAAAAAATTCACAGATGCCACCCCGTAAAAAAAAGAAAATTCGGTGGCGGGGAGGATTGTTATACAAGATAAACAGAATATATATNTAAGGTAATTTATGTAGAATTGTTTATGGTATAGTATGTATTAAAATATTATCTATTCAAAATCACACTCCGACTTTAACAAAATCGTACTCCGACTTTAACAAAATCGTACTCCGACTTTAACAAAATCGTACTCCGACTTTACCAAAATCATACTCCGACTTTACCAAAATCACACTCCGACTTTACCAAAATCACACTCCGACTTTGCTTAAAAGCTCAAGTAATTTTCATATAATTATATCTACAAAATAATTATATGAAAACACTAATCAAATAATACATATTTATCACCATCCTTTTCGATTTTGTAATGCTCCATTGTTGCAGTTTTAGGTTGCTTGATTTTATCTTCGTTCAACATTTTTAAATATTGTTGTCTTTTACTATCCCAATTTCCGGACGGACGCCCCAGTTGCTTTTTTGCAAAAATTTGGTCCATCCTTTGTTTCTCTTCCTCTGCTGACGCGGAGCTCGCGAGCCTCTGGTGAGGCGTATTCTCTGCAGGTTTATCAAGTCTTTCCATTTGATCAAGTCTTTCCATCAAGCCATTGATAGCAAACATCAAAGCCTTAACATTTTTAGTTAATACATTAATCTTATTTGAAAGTCGTGTCGTTTCATTTTCACTCTCTAACTCTACCATATATAAATAACTAGATATTTATTTTATTATTTAAATATTTATTTATTATTTTTTATATATTTGTCATAATAATCATCTCTGTCATCTTTATGTTTATTCTGATAATCATATATTATTTTGAAATCTATTGCATCTAATCTGTCTTTGCTACATACATATCTTGTGTTTATTTTCTTTATATCAAGTATCTCTTCACAATATCTGAAATACCACCAGTTACCATATGCTCTTTGATAATGACCCCAATGAGTTTTACACATATCAAGATAATCTTCATAAGTATATTTTTCTCTCTCACTATCTGTATCATTTTGCATCATATATTTAACTAAAGCTTTTTTCAATAAACAATGACCTTCAATTTTTATTTTCTTCAACTCCTCAATGTGATTAAGATATTTTATTTCTATTTCATCAATTTCATTCGCATCACTACTATCACTATCTCCATTTTTACTTTCTGAATCTCCCATATAAATAATTAGATATTTATTTTATTAAATATTTATTTATACATTTCAATCCAAAAATCTACTCTTTAGGTCATTTTCTCAGTCCATATCCTCTATTTTTAAAGAAGGCTTGCTACTACGTGGTGTCCCCATAACATCTTGTATCATCTCATACTTCTTCTTTTCTTCATCACTTTCAGGAGTAGTTAGGCGGTTGAACGAAAAGCTTATTGAATGGTCTTCTGCATCGACCTTGATTTCCCCATTATCATCTCTACTTACATTTACAGTCTTATCATTCCTACTCAACTTGAATGAGCAACCATTACATCTACACTTGATACCCTTTGGATTTATCTCAATAGAATTCTGTAGTATCAATTTACCATTACAATGGGGACAGTTAAATGTTATATCTTTGCTTTTCATTCTTTTCTCTTCATCTATCTTGACTACTTTAGTCTCTTCACTAGATGAGCTCAATTCAAAATCTTCACGTATTGGTTTCTTACTCATCTTTGTTTTTGGTTTCGCCTTTGGTTTTTTCACTGACATTCTTTATATTATACTTCAGATAATTTATTAATGCTTTTGTAAGCTCTAGTGTAGTCTTACAACAAATCTTTATTTTGTTATCTTTTACAATTGGAAATCTACTATCATCAGCTATTCTATTTTCTACTTCATCTATTGATTGAATGTATGCTTCATATTCCGCGTATGTCGCGTAGCTAGTGGGACTCGCTTGCGAGTTACACTTCATATTAATATAATTAGATAATACTTTATAATCTAATTATACCTTTAGCATCGGGGATTTTTGAAGGCTTATTAACCCTTAGACTTGATTGCTGTTTGAATTCAACCACTGCTTTCGTTTTGAATTCTACTTCTCAGAAGGGAGACAAAACTAATTAACCGCTTATGGGGATTGATGTCATGACTTCCTGTCTCTATTCTGTGCTATGAAGTTATCATCAATATTAATAAATATAAAATAATTTCTAAATATTGTTAATATGAATAGCAATGTTCCTATAGTAAAGCCACGAAACATCACAGAATATGAGTATAAACAAAGTAAATATCCTCATGTTCCACAGATACCCTTTAGAAGCATAATAGTTGCTTCTTCTACTGGTGGTAAGACAGTCCTTATTCAAAACCTTATTTTAGATGTTTATAGAGATTGTTTTAGCCGTGTCTTCATTTTTAGCCCCAGTGTGCATACCGACCCTACTTTTGTTGAAGTTAAAAAATATGTTAAAAACCAAATGCATGTGGATGACAAAAAAGAACAAATATATTTCGAACACTACAATCCAGAAGAGTTAGAAAAGGTAATAGATACTCAAACAAAAATCATCACATATATGAAAGACCATAAAATACATAAATTGCATAGTATATTAATTGTAGTAGATGACCATGCGGATGATTTAAATTTTGTTCGTCATTCAAAATTGCTTCATGGACTAGCAACACGAGGAAGACATCAAGCAATCAGTTTTTGCCTCTCGACGCAAAAGTATCGGAGCCTTGCTAATATAGTGAGATTGAATGCTTCTTCATTATATGTTTTTAAGTTAAAGAACCAAGCCGAACTAGATAGTTTCATTGAAGAGAGTAGTGCGTTAGTTGATAAGAAGACACTTTTAGAAATGTATAAGGAAGCAACTAAAGAACCATATTCATTTTTCTACATTAACATCAATAGTAAAGATATTAATAAAACCTTTTATATCCGCTTCGAGAAGGCATTTCAACTTGAATAGAGAGGAAGCCATTTAAAGATATATTAACTATAAAACTATATAAAACATTATGCCGAAAAAACCGATAAATTATTCAAAAACTTACTTTTATAAAATTGTTTGTAATGACCCTGAAATAAAATCAACCTATGTAGGGCATACAACTGACTTTAAACGAAGAAAATACGAACATAAAAGTTGCTGTGAAAATGTCAATGGGAAAATGTATCATTTAAATCTCTATCAAACAATTAGAGAAAATGGAGGATTTTGTAATTGGTCAATGATTTTAATAGATACTTTAGATTGTAAGGATGCGTTAGAAGCAAAGAAGAAAGAACGTGAGTTTATGGAACAATTACAAGCATCGTTGAATCAACTGTATCCTTCAAGGAGCAGACAAGAATGGTATATAACAAACAAAGACACAATAAACCAAAGAAATAAAGAAAATTATGAAAAGAACAAAGAAATATATAATGAAAGAAAAAAACAATACCGTCAAGAAAACAAAGAGTATTTACAAAATAAAGCAAAAGAGTATTATGAAAACAATAAATCTGTTTTCAGTGAGAAATCAAAACAATACCGTGAAAATAACAAGGAACAAATACAAACAAGTAAAAAAACATACTATGAAAAAAATAAAGAAAAAAATCATGAAAAAAGTGCCACGAGCATTACATAAACAATATAGAGAAAAAGAAAGAATATGATAGAATCTATAGAGAACAAAATAAAGAAAAGAAAAAGGAAAATGATAGACTTTATCGTGAAAAGAACCGAGAAAAATTGTTTGAATCAATCAAATGTGTTTGTGGTGGTGAATATGTTTTCAAGAACCAGTCAAGACATCTACAAACCAAAAAGCAT
>DF245401.1:0-18111 GCA_000507305.1 Breviolum minutum Mf 1.05b.01 | reverse complement strand
ACTTTCCTTAAGCAAACCTGCAGAATTTACCCTCGGCGAAAACAAGGATCGAAACTCATGGATCAAATTTAGACTGTACAACAATTCTTTTGTGCCAGCTTCGGGAGGAGCTTGTACTATGGGAGCGAACATCATGGCATTGATCCAAACATTTCAGGCCATCATGATTGTTCCACAAAGGCTGTCTTTCTCTGCACAGCTGACAAGCTGCAATGTTGGCCCATCTTGGCGCGTAATGACACATATTGGCGCATGTTGACATTCAGTTTTCTCCACATTTCATTCATTGGGACAATAGCTTAAGTGGTTCTATCAATCTCTTTCATTTGAAAATAGCCCTTGGGCTGGCCTTGGGCGAATCTTCGCCGTTGCTTGCGCAAGGACGGAAAAACATGCTTCTGTGGGAAAGCTTCGATCAGTTTAGGCAATCCGTGACTGCCGAAATGCACGGCTCAATGGAACGTGCCGCTACGCTTCCGATTTCAACGTTCAGTCTGTAGGCTACAATTCTGCGCAAAGTCCCACAAACTGGGAATCAATCCATATCAAGGACCCCAGCATTCGCTGCCGGCTGTCTTCGCGCCTCTCCATTGCACTCGATGATAAAACCCAAAATGTGAAATCCAAGATTGTGGGTTGACATTAGAAAATTGATCTTGTTGATACAAAATGTCTTTAAACAAATCCAAGACTTTGCTACCCACACAATTACGATTTTTTTAGGACCAAGGCCTGAAATATGAGATGCTCCAGACTGATTTCGATGTATGTGTGAGTTTCAGGTGCGTCAGATGCTGTCAGTTTTAGATCTACAAATTTAATATACAGATACTGTATGTCTCCATGTAAAATCATCCACCAAACAGATCTTAAATGCAAATGGTATAATTCTGACGCTGCGAGCCTGACAAAGATCGAACATTATCCTTTATCAGCATGAAGACCGTTCTTTCAAATCAAATCAAGTAAAGCTGCTAGAAATGATATGATACCCTCACCAAAATGATACCTTGAGTCCCTGTCTTGATGTGGCAGCAGCCTGCATAAAAGTATCTGATCATATCGGGTCCGGTGTGGCGTGGATCGTAGATGTTCCAACACTGTGGCAATGCCAAAAGAATTCAAAGGATCATTCTGATATGTTCCATTTGCCATGATATTTCATAATGCTGGCTCTTGACAAGTACAGCCACTTCCTTTGATTTGCGACGAAAGATCCCGCAAATCTTTAAATGACAGTGGGGCTTGTCGCCGGTCTTGATGATTAGACATACTGCACTAGAGATCCAAAATTCATTGGAAACAGTTCGTTCATCTTGAGATGAGAGAGAGGAGAGAGAGAGAGAGAGAGAGAGAGAGAGAGAGAGAGAGAGAGAGAGAGAGAGAGAGAGAGAGAGAGAGAGAGAGAGAGAGAGAGAGAGAGAGAGAGAGAGAGAGAGAGAGNATGGATGGATGGATGGATGGATGGATGGATGGATGGATGGATGGATGGATGGATGGATGGATGGATGGATGGATGGATGGATGGATGGATGAATGGATGGATGGATGGATGGATGGATGGATGGATGGATGGATAGATGGATAGATGGATAGATGGATAGATGGATAGATGGATAGATAGATAGATAGATAGATAGATAGATGGATAGATAGATAGGTAGAGAGATAGATAGATAGACAGATAGACAGATAGACAGACAGACAGATAGACAGACAGACAGACAGACAGACAGACAGATAGATAGATAGATAGATCGATAAATAGAAAGATAGAAAGATAGATAGATAAATAGATAGATAAATAGATAGATAAATAGATAGATAAATAGATAGATGGATGGATGGATAGATAGATAAATAAACAGATGAAAGAATAGAAAGATTGATGGATAGATCGATGGATGGATAGATAGATACATAAATAGATACGTAGGTAAACCGATGGACGGATTTATTCCACTCTAGGGAAACGCAGTCTACAACAACGACGGAAGCTTCAAAATAAATTTCATTTGAAGTCGCTATTCGATATCTCGCCAACTACATATACATACATGCATATTATATGTATATATATGTTTTGTTATCCAAATACATATATATATATATATATATGTTTTGTTATCAATACGGCTAACCCCACGAACAAAAAAACACGAGAGTGGGTCACGACCTCAAAACTATCGTGTTTGATCTCTTGAGTTGTCGTTCCTGTTTTCTTTGAAGATGGATGATGATAGAAAACTTCGTGTCCCATTTGGGTCACTCATCGGAGCTATCATGCTTTTACTGGCTTTGCTGCCACGGGATATTCGTAGTGATCTGATTGCCAGGTTGCACCGTATGAGTACTGAGAAAGCAATTGAACAAGATCAGGTGTCTGAAGTTGGACCGACTACTGCAGCATTAGAAGGACAAGTTAGTGGAGCAGCTCCTGACAGACGAGAGTCTGAAGAGAAGCATGGTTGTGAGGTCATGGAGACTGCTCGAAATGAGCTTGGAATGCTGGGATGGCTGGAATGTTGGTGAAACCTGCACAAAACAGTGAAGAAGAAGCTGTCTTCAACTTCGACTTCGACCGACTACACCAATGGGTGGTTTTTTTTGGGGTCCATTGCGCGCATCGTCACGATAGTGGCAGTCATTATACTCTGAACTTGAGAGCTTAGATCCAAGAGTTGTTGGAAAACAGCACACAGCCCTACAGTGAAACGTGCTCCGGCTCTCATTCCTTGTCAGCAAATTCAGAGTGTGGCTCAGTGACCACCAGCACACCCTGTCCCATTCGCGTACTACTAACACTGCTCAGGAGATTTGCATTGCGTAAGAACTCTTCAGTGAAAGCAGCCTTGCTACACAAGTGGCAGGTGACACCTACGTCTGAGTGAACTGGGAACCTCGCCAAAAAGGCCTCTGTCCAAAGGTCTTCAACCTCAAACAAGGTGACAGGCAGGCAATCACTATCAAGCAGCACAAAGTTGAGTCCAGGGAACACGGCTACCAAAGCTGCCAGCCCAGTGGTCTCTGAAATTGGGAAGAAGAGCAGCCGAGTCTTCTCCTTGTGAGGCCCAATCCATCTATCAGGAACTGCTGCTCCTCATGGCGATACAATGCCACCGTTACAGGTGAACGAAAGAGGTCGTGTATCGTCTTGCAAGATTGACCAGTCTGAGGTACCCGAAAAACTCCAGAAGAGCTGGCGGGACAAAGAGAAGATTGAAGGTGATGATGTATGTCCGACCACAGCCACAAAAGTCTGGCAATTTGGGACTGTCCAATAATATCGATTTGCGCAACTGCAACACCCTGGACCACTACTAGTCTGTTCAGCTGAGACTGCCAACACAAAAGACACATCGCTGAGATAGTAGTCTCTAGTCAGAAAGGCACGAAACCATTGATAGTTGAATACGTGTCAGCTCTTTTCACCACGATCGGTCAGGGACACGTGTTATGTTGGTAGTTGGTTTGTTTGCGCTAACAATGACAAGTTACAGCACAGTTTAATGACTGCCACTATCGTGATGATGAGCGCAGCTTTGTCCAAAAAAAAAGACTCCTTCTTCCTATGTGACGTCCATCGCGATCTCATCACTACTGATGATCTCCAAGATGTGCTGTACTACTTCGTCCTCATCGACAAACCGGATAACTCCCGCCTTGGTAGCCTTTGTTTCTATCTCTTGTTTGGTACTTTCCCACTTCTTCCATGCTTGCCAATGTGATTTGGGCAACACGGAATCTTTGACATCTTCACCCTGCCGACACCCGGTTGAGGATAAGCAATTCCTCGAGACGCCCAGCATGGTAGCCGGGTCCGAGATTCTACAGATGAAATTTTAAAAGGTGCCATTGTGGCGAGATTCCTCCCCACATGTAGGACACCCCCATCTGCATGCGAACAGAGAGAAGCTGATGGGCAGAGGTCTTCTTGAGGTAGTGAGGATCAATGTCGGTGATATCAGGCCATGCAATCGGCAGTGCAAAGACCGCCTCATACCATGTACCGAGATCTCTTTTATTGGGCAAGCACAAGGAGACTTGAATGCTCTGCGACTTATTGCCAGCCCATGGTGAGGTTGCCGTAATTGCGGCATCTGCCAAAAACTTCTCCCTAGGCAGGGAGAACCAGTCGACCCGAATAGAAGCAGTGAGCAGCTTGACAGAGCTCTTTTAGATATTGGCGGTTGTGGAAATGTAGAGTGCGACTGTCACGTGCATCTTGGTATTGCTTCTCGCACTTGGCGGGGAACTGTTCATCAAACCATGGTAGTTATTTACTGCTGACCTACTATGACTGCGATGTCTTGCTCGTAGAGATGGCAGTTTGAGTTCAGGAAGATATGATGCACAAACTTGGCACTCACTGATCTGGGTCAAGGAGCGGCAGGAAGGTTCCAGAGACCTTCAGGAAGGGTACCCTTCAGTGCGGCTTCTTTTGCATAAAGAATTGATATCCAAGATGTGCTGCACCACTGCGTCCTATCGACAAACCAGATAACTCGAGCTTTGGCACCCTTGGCTTCTATCTCTTTTGGTATTTCCCAGATTTTCCATGCTTGCCAATGTGATGTGGGCAAAACAGAGTCATGGACATCTTCGCCCGGCCTTTTTTTGAGCTCATGCCGTGCGCGCTCGAGGCTCAGACGGTCATCAAAACGTTTTGTCTTTGATTGGCTATTCCCACATGTTGGAGAATAGGTGAGATAAAAGCTAGGTGTCTTCAAAACAACACAAACACACAAACAGCAAAAAAACAACCCAACCAACACCAAACCAAAGCAACCCAAAAAGACACCTAAGAAACTACGTGAAACACTGCGCTTTCAGAAAGTCACCAAGCCGCTCAGTACTGCTTCGCGATGTCATAGCAAATCCCACTCATAGATGTCCCAAGTGACTCAAAGTCTTAAAGTGCTTGTAGGTGGTGGTCCTGTATCATCCCAGTCATGAACAAGGGTGAGAAGTTGGTTCACCCACGTCCACGTAGATGAAACTGCGCAAGGCAGGAGTACCATTGAGATAGTAATAGCATGCACATGCCAGAAACCAAAGAAAGGTCTTTATTCCTGCTTCCGCAGTACAGATGACTCAAAGGTGATCCTGGAAGAAGCTCCTTCCATTCCACTGTGGTCAAGTAGTAAACCCTTACGAAGGTGAAGGAGAACACCAGGTTCTGTCTTCCCAGCCTGTCTTGTGGCATGAGGTAGTTCTACCATGGACAGATGTCTGTTGCATGCCCATTGTAGTGATATATGTTTTGTCGTCACCGACACGAGGGTCAAAGAGCCTGGGGTCCGCGACAGACGCCAATGTCACCATGTATAGATGCCTCAAGGACATGTGGTCGGGGGTATGAGTGAATAAGCACCAAAGAGGTCGATGCAGCCTTCCTTACCCACCTGAAGCAGTATTCCATCCTGTGCAAAGTCAGTAATGGATAGCTCATTTGTACATCATGTGTTCCCAAGCTCAAACTGACCTCTCCACGAGCACGTATTGTCGTTTCTAAGGGTCCGGTTGTTGCTCTTCCACGAAAGGTTGTGCATATCGCAAGAGAGGTGTGATAGCAAGTAGCATTTCAATGACATGCAGCTTGTTGGTGCATCATATGTTCCCAAGCTCAAACTGCCACGTCCACGCGCAAGCCGTGTTATTACCTGGAGGCCAGTGGATGCCCTAACGGCACGATCTCAGTGGAAGGATCTCAGCACTAGCCTCTGTACTGGCAGGTGCACGTGGGGTTTAGGCGCCCAAGGGCAGCTTAGATTGCAGATTTTTCAATGAAGGCTAGACCTCGAGAACACGGAGCAGGCCAAGGCATTGAGTAGAACCTGATGGCACGCCCACTGGCACCTCAATGTAGTACCACTTATGGTCAACTGGATGCTCTTGCAGTGGTATTGCACACCCGGCCTTGCCCAACAGTGCATGGGATCTTAACCTAGTGATAGATCATTTCGCACTATAGCACGGTAAAGGCAACAGCGCCCAGCCGTGCAGTCATATAATGCTGTCACCTGAGGGTTTTGAGGAGAATAGAATAAGAAAAATCCCTTCTGGTAAGATGTTGCTTGAACGTGTTGGTTTGACCCAATGTCAATGTAATGTGTTCAGCCCTTCAGTCGAAGAGCTGAAGGCAATTTGAGGGTGTCTCCGTGATAGTTCCACAGGTAGCAAAGCACCCTTGGATATGTAGACATCTGTGGAATCCAAACCCTAATCAAGGCCCCTTTTTCAAAAGAATGGCCATGCATTGAGGTCAATTCACGGTCATCTCCCTAGCTGAGAATGTCACAGCACTTTACCGTGTCCTTCTCGTCTGTCAAAGTGGTCATAGTGTGGCCCCTGTCCATGACAACATCACCATTCCTGGTGGTGTCTCCCATTGCACGTGACTTGCAAAGAGCAGAGTCGTCCAAGCGTATGGGGCTATTTGTACACCAGTAGGTCCAACCCCAATGTAATCAGCTACAGGGGTAGCGAAAGCAAGAGGCAATGCTACTCTTATCACTCCAGAGCCGTAAGCTCCGTCGCATGGGAGGAGCAGCCGAGCTCAGCCACGGAAACAACACTGAAGGTACGTGAGGCAGCTCAATGACGGAGCTAGGCAACCGCTAGACCTTCGAGCCCAGAATTCGTTTGAACATGATTGAGATAGTGGTTGAGTGTCCTCCGCTAGTCTTGCGTCACCTGTGATGGGCACCGTTGAATCACGTCGGATGCATCAGATGCATCTGGTGAAGCTGGGAGCCAACAAGGGTAGTCGGTTATAGGACCCCCCAGGGATAAGTGTAAGCAGAATCTCCAACCTAACAACGTAATAAGAAACCTAGAAAGCCCCACAGCTTTCTTGGAGTCTTTGGTTGTAAGACACTTAGGTTGATGGTAAGGGAAACAGCTCCCAGCCAACAACAGCAACACCACACTACCAGCAATTGGATAAAGACAACAGCGTCCAGTCCACTTGAGAAATTCGCTAGTGATAGTTTGAACCAGAATGGCGACCTGAGCCAAAGTGGCTTGAGTCATGTAATCGGAATTCTTGCAGATGTCCATCGAGTGCTCCGTATGGCAGTTCTGCCCCTATCTCTATAATTCCTTATGGCTTTATGTCCCTCGAGAGGCAGCTGCACCCAGTAATGAAATCAAATGTTCAAAAGATCCCTGAGGCAGCTCGATGGTGGAGCTAGGCACCCGATCGAGCCCGGAGATCTTTTGAGCATAATGGATTCTGTTAGTGAACGTCCCCCGTTAGCATTGCGTCACGTGTAATGGGCACCGTTGAACCAGGTCGGATGCGTCAGAAGCATCTGGTGAAGCTGGGAGCCACCAAGGGTGTTAGGACCTGAGATCCGCAGGGACGTGTGTGGGTCCGTACTTCGACGGAGGGTGATGTCCATCATGGGCAAAATGCTGGACACCCAGTTCCCACCGCTTCCCGGATGGATATCAAATTGTGTTGAAGATACGAATTGCATCGACAGCCCACCTGAAGGGTCCATTCCCATGACCAGCACGTTTTGTAATAATCTTTTGCCCAGACTTTATTGGATACCTTGCAATCTCTAGTTCCTTGTGGATAAAGGCAACAGCGCCCAGTCCACCCAGAGATCACTAGGGAGTGTTAAACCAGAATGCCGTCCTGGGCCATAGTGACAGGAGTCATACAATCTGATTTCTTGCGTATGTCCAACCAGCGCTCCTTTCTAGAGGTACATGGTGTGCCCGATACCACGTGGTCATTAATCGGAACAACCAGCAGTAAGCAACGCCAGATGAGGTGGAGGTGTCAGTTGACACCGCTGGCATCCACCATTCACCGAAAGGCCATGCCTTCAACGGGTGAGTAGGCATGTGCCCCTGTCCCATCTATATATATGGGCCTACACTCATTCCTCTCCACCAGGTAATGAAATGTTCTGGCATTGTGGACCACTTGATAGTGAGGCGGTGTGAAATAACGACGCCATTGGAAACAAGGTTTGCTTCGCTGTCATGAAAGAGACGGTCATCCCAAGGCATGAGGAGATTTGCCCTGGGCTGCGCCTTTGCATTTTGGTAATCTGCACTAGGCTGGGAGCACTTCCCTGCACCTTCTTCAAGGACTGCTAGTTAGTGAGACAGTGTCCCATTCGTTTTCGGGGAAGAATTCGCTACAGGTGCCCGTAGGGTGCCACCACAATTGCCGAATGATGCGAAGTTGAAGAGACTGTAGCAGGTACCAGAGAGCTCAGACACCCTTCCCTTCTGGAGCCTTTGAGCATGATGCTCCTAGGCATAATGTTCGCATCAAGTGCCACCTATCCAGGTTAGTGTGCACCAATGCAGAGTCTATCCTCCTTACATTGTACTAGCCACGGAGCAATGGAACCTGTCTGAGGCAGAGGAATCCAGTGAAACCTCAGCGACCAATCAATATGGTGTGCATCATTATCAACGTGAGCCTCGTCATGCAGGGACATTGGAGCACTAGCGCCTTGATGGACATCGTTGTGACATTCGACATCTCTAGTAGGTGATCAACCAGCCAGAGCATAAGGTTCGATGTTTTTGCTTTGACAGATCTTGAGGACCTTCCACCTCACAGGGAACCTATGGCGTATACCCCATATAATTGGATGGTCTGTAGGTCCTCCCCGAGTTGAAATCTTTGTTTCACTAAACATTAGGGCTGTGCATAGGATAGCTAAGATACGAGAAAGGTAGCAGTTCCCTGCCACTGGCAAGACTCATGCCAGCAACCAAGCTGATACAAGCGAATCGTCCAATTCTCTAGAAGCAACCAACTGGAAACACAAAACCAAGCCCAGAGCAGGGCCTGAGGTGACATCTGCCTGCAGCCCTTTGTAGGGGTAGCACATGATATGGATCCACGGAGAAAAAGCCCTCGAGGTCTCCCGGGCTTGTGCACCCGCTCCATTCAGATGTGCAGGTTGGCGCTGACTGTAGGAGAAGTAAGTTCGACCAGTATGTTCCAGTTCATCCTCCTGCTCGCTGGTAGCTACGTTGTGCACTCGGACATGCCACTCCCATGTGGATCAGCTGCCACCGGGGGACGACAATGTTGTTGGCGTTCCTTTATGCCGAGATTCCTTGGGCAACTCAGAGTTTACCTGTGTCCGAGCGATGTTGCTGGTATCAGCAACGAGACCTGACGTTTAGGTTGATGTCCCAGCTCCAGAGAGCTGGCTCTGACCATCCGAAAGGCATCGGAGCGTTCTTTATGTTAGTTTCCCTTCAAGCTTTTGGGACAGTGTCGGCAGGGTAGATGGTCCACTGCTATTCTGACGAGGAGTCTACGAGTAGGATAAAGAATCCTGTAAGTACACCGACTTGCTCAGCTTGTTTCAAACCCGGGACACGCAAAAAGGACAAAAGCGCTGACTTGCGATCTCATGTGTCTGAAAGTGAGCTCCCACATTGTTTTGCATTCACCGGCCTGGTAAAGCCCACTGTTACCACAATGGACAGCGGCGCCAATTTGTGAGAGCCTGCCCAGTCTTCTTAGAGACAAACGGAATCGTCTGTGGGTTTGAAATTGAAGAAAGAGCATGGCTTGTGCCCTGTTATGCCTCTGTCTTCTTCCATTGTGGCAATTGCGGCACTTGGGAAGCACTGCATTATAATCAAGCGACAAGTGATGTCGTTTACATTGTTTGTATCTCAAGGGTCCCAGACCGCGGAATGCACCGGGTGCCCTTGAAAGGTTGCACTGTCTGTTTTACCCTCTCGCGAAAGAGGATGCACACCATCCATCTGCGCAATTCCTCCAAGGCACCGTCCAGAGTACAAGTGTAGGTAGCCCTCCTCGCACAGATCAGACCGCCAACTCATCCGTGGCGGAAGCCAATATGTTCACGGATGCCTATCGACTGGGTCCCCCTGCGGTGGAGGTCCTGGCACAAGCACCTCCGATCATGTACAGTCAGGCCACAGTAAGGTCCAACACCAAGGATCGAGCTGTGCTGCGATGGGACTACACCCTACAAAGGGGGAAGGTAAAAGGTGATTTGCAGGAACCAATACCACCGACATCCTTGAAGCAAGACAGTGTAGTGGTAAGCCACTGTACGGCTACAAGTCCTGGGGCAACGTAGTTCGAATAGGAATTGCCCCACCCCCAAGAACATTGTACTAGTAATCCCTTAGTGGATAAAGGCAACAGCGCCCAGTCCACTAAACAAAACTCTCACGAGTGTGCTAGAACCATAGCGACATATAGAGGCTGTGTGTTATGAGTCAGGAGCCGCAGCCCTGCCTACATCCAGTTCGCACCCTTTGCTTGACTCAGCGGGGTGGGAATCGCCCTGTGCACCTGCACTGGGAAAGACCCGACGACAGCTAGACTAGAGGGGTGAGATTCGGAATATCTGGTATCCGCCTTCTGTCGTGAGGCCATCCCTTAACACGGTGCAGTAGAGGCAAGTGTGCGACCAGAAGCCTATAAAGCTACCCTGCTTTCTTGGAGTCTTTGGTTGCAAGAAACTCTGGTTGATGGTAAGGGAGACAGTTCCCAGCCAACAACCCATTTACCTACTTACAAGTGGATAAAGGCAACAGCGCCCAGTCCACCCGAAATAAAGGACAAGCAACTCCTTCAGAGTGCATGGTTCAATTGGGAGGTTTGAGCCAACGCTGATTGTGCCAAGAGCTCAAGAGTTCCTTATGCTCAAACTTCATAGTGATGAGTGTGCCAGGGCTAACTATTAAAGGGGTGAGCAGATCAACCACTCTTACTTGGAACTGGGGAAACACGATCCAACAAGATTCCCGTTCTTAAATACCCCGAAGTAGCCATGTGAGAGCAGCACATTCTTTATCTAAACCATCTCCAAATGAAATTTTGACATTAAACTTCGCTCATCAAACGCCGGGCCATGCGCATGCTCACGAGAAGATTTGATTGTTGGCATCCAGCTGACTACAAACTCTTCATCAAGATAAGAGTGGGACTGTCAGGCAAATGGGGCGAAACATCCTCTGCCCAGATGCGTCCTTCCATCCCTGGCGATGTGGTACCGACACACACCACTACCGGCAGAGGATGCACCATTTCATTCAAGACAGTAACCGTGCTCTGTCTAAGAGACAGGTGGTGCAAGGGGCAGGACAAGAGGCCCCAATACACCGGCCACTTCCCTGCCGTAGGAAACCCAATGGCGGGCAGTGTCTACTGAGAAACTGCTGCCAGTATCATCCAAAGGTCACGCAGCAAAGGGTAAGTCCATGGACGGGCCTTTACTGGCCTCGAATGGGATCATCTCTAACGTCCGGTGGTCGTTTACGTCGGAATACTCCCTGCTGTGTGTGCCATACCTGTTCAACTAGATTCTCATGGTGATCAATCCATTGCCATGACAAAGCATCGATCTGATCAAGTCTGTGGAGATACAAGGTACTGACCCATTGATTCGGAGACTGCGCTACGGCTTGCCCTGCAAACCAGGCCTGGCAACGTTTCCACTGCTGTTGGATCCAGTGCCAGTGCGGCCCCTTGTAAGAATTCTCCAGCCACCGGGATTCTTCCGTATACTCATGGAGAAAGAGGCGCCTAAAGAGCGCTTCGTATGGGAGGCCTGTAGCTTGTTTGGTCCAGACTCGCTCCTCGATCATGGGCCAGTTGGGTTCAATCTTCTCCCAAATATGGCGCGCTTGTAATCGCCTGCGTTCTCTCCGCATAAAGATCTCCGTAGCCAACTGATTTGCCATAACATGTGAAGTCTTTTGCAAAGGCCACATGTTCCTACTGGTTCTGACATCCTGTAGCCATTGATCAGCTTCCATAGGACCAGGCAGCAGGAGACTTACCATAATTCTGTTACTAGGGGCGTTGTCCCAGGCCACCACCGCTTTCTGAATGAAAACATCTCGGAGAATTCCTTCTTTGAGTCTGGGGAAGAGCGGGGCAAACATTTGTGGGTCAAAAGTGAGCCAGTCAACATTGATGCGTGACTGTAGCACTGGGCAGCATCCCCTTGCGTCAGCCTGCCACCGTTTGACCTTGTAGGTAAACTCCAGTGCCTCCGGAAGCTCAATATGTGATTGGTCAGTAAAGGCAACAGCGCCCAGCTGACTGACAACTTGACTGTACGCAAAGCTTTTTTCGCGTATAGCATCAACTACAAGGGGCATCCATGATACTGGAAACCATACAAACAATGAGTCGACCCAACTGCTACGGCCAATCATCGTTTCAAACCTTGCATCTGTGGCTTTTCTCCGGCCATGCTTCTGGGCGGCAGCCCCATCAAATGGGAGACAGACGACCTTGACTAAGCCATTGGGCGGTCTTTGCTTTTCCTGCTCCCTCACAGCTCTATGCCGGCTGGAGGCACACAACAACTCTGTATATATGGCCTGGACCCAGAACTTCTGTGTGAGCAGCGCTGCATTTGTTTCATCCACCAAGCCTTGCGCAGGGTGCGTGAGAACTCTTTGCAGAAGTCCTGTAATGGTCTCAGCTAGAAATACTGCAAGGTACTGCACGAGATGAAGAGCCATTCGTCTCACAAATGCGTCCTGCTCCCTCGCTTGCCCACAGGTGACTTCAATCTCAAAGCAATAAGTTTGAAGAAGCGTCTCCATTTGCTTCCTTAAGTCCCTGATAGGGAACATAAGTCTTGCAAGGGGCCAAGTAGTAGGGAGCGAGAGAAACCTTTGAATGCCTTCTCGGTCACCATCAAAATCCCACTCCTGTGTATTCAACTGTTGAGTAGTGTAATGCGCACGAAAATCCCTCTCCAGGGTGGCTGAGTACTGACGAAGGGCAGAGTAATAGTGCTCTTCAAGACTTTCCAAATCACTTTCAATATCCTCAGCCTCAACTGTACTGGATGATTGCGAGCCGGAAGAGTCCTCGGAATCAGAGCAATTCTGACTGCTTTCCTCTTTTACCTCCTCCCAGGTTGTACCTCACTTTCCTGCGGGTCAATTTTGGCTTTTTTCTGGATGTGAGTTTCGCGAGGGGTGCCATGTGTCAGTGGTCTCAGGCGCTTGGCAATTCTTTTTTTTGTCTGAATGCTGCATGGCTCAACGAAGGTCGTTGTCCGGGCGGTCGCCCTTCTGTCAGCGAAAACAAAGTGAAGAGTCGCAAATTCATTGGAAATCAGTTTCCTTGAAAGCAACAATCACAAATCAAATAACGAAAAAACACCAACCTCAATGCAGTCTCCCGGAGAGTGCAGGGGGGTATAGGTGTAGCCTGTTCCTCGGACGGTTAGATCAAGGGCTAGTTGGCAACGCCGAGAGCACGCATGTCAACCGTCCGAAGGGGAAGGCGTTGCTTGCTTCATGGGTTGGAAGATGCTGCAAACTTTCAAAAGGTGAACAATAAATAATTAGATTTGCGACAAGTATGCTCAGCCGATTGGACTTGGTGAAAAAGTGGCCTGGAGCATATGTTGTTGTGAGCTACATGTAGTTGCCTATAAGTCAACGATTGTGAAACATGGCCTGAAGTTGTCAATTGAGGTAGAAGCCCAGCCAGTACCGCAAAAGACAACGTTCAGCCACAAAAACCACGCAGAGAGCGTGAGAAGGGTGAAACATCGGCAGCAAGAAGGGACGGAGCACAACAAGGGAACTGTCATAGAACGAAAAAGGGCGAGTCCAGCAGACTCCCGAAGAACGAACTACTGACAGGGACCTTGGGGCACCGTCACCAGCCACAGTACCAACCATACCGTATCAGAGCGGAGACACGGGAGGGGAGATACTGGGAGAGGAGCACAAGGGCGCGTTGCGGGGAGCTAAGCTGTGCGCCAGCCTCCGAGGTGCTCGAAGAGAGAAGGAATGAGAAAAATAGATAATCGAGAACAGTGACCTTGAATCCGTCCGCCATCTGCTAAGACGGGACCGATAGAGGGTCACAGGTGTTGAGGACAAGAAGCCATTGTTCCTAAAATGTTGGAGTTGCTGGGGAAACCCATGCAGTATAGGTGATCCGCTAGCGGAGGGCGCAGTCTCGTACGTCAGCCGCAAGGCGACGACGAGAAAGACGGCAAAGACGCCGTGCATGAGGTTCACCAATTGAATGAAGTGTACGGCATTGATGTGGAAGTCCGAGGTCAACCAGCAGGGCTACATTCTCGTACTAAGGCGCGAGGCTAGGACGAGAAGGGAGCCATGGTTGGGACCATTGTTGAGCCCACCAAGACAAACCATGACGAGATTACTTCGGATCTATCCGCGGCAGCCGGTCCTGCGGCAGAGGAGAGACAAGGAGGTGACCAGGAGGACAGAAGGACAGGAATACAGATGGAGAGGGGAAAGGGTAGGAGGAAGGGTGGTCCGATGGAAGGTTGGATGGGAAAAGGGGAAGGTAGCAAAGTTGTGAAGGTGCAGGAGACTAGGCATGGTCAGCAATGGAGCTTGTAAGGAGGCTTAAAGTTTAAGAGAAATATTGAGCGGATTGCCTGGCCGAGAAGATTGGGAAGTGGAGTGAATGTCATCTCGACGCAGAGCGGTTAAGGTAGACTTACGGCAAAAATAAACGCCGAATGGGAGGATGTTGGATACAGTAAGCGGGGTTGTAGGGAAGAGAGCAGATCTGCACTGAGAGAGGATAGACGAGCGATCCAGAAGTTGACGTGGTAAGGCGGAAGATAAGGCGAGGACAAGTTGACTTTTGGTGGACTCTTGGTATTCGCCTAAAGTGAGTCGATGTTTACGTCGGCGGTGATCGAAAGCGACCATGTTATAAAGAGCGGCGGCATCGAGAGGGATGGCTGAACTGCTTCGAGAGAGGGAAAAGGTACGGTTATGGAGGATAGTATTTGTGTCAGGATCTTGGCTGCCAGGTACTGCTGGTCCGTCGTAACGTTTGAGGGCAGAGAAGTGGATCCAGCCTTGACGGAAGCGAGGGAGATCGTCAGCGAGAGTTAGTAAACTAACAAGGTGGTCAAGTTTCTCTGCGATGTTGTCTATTCAGCCACCTGAGGGGAGATATTCTTCGCGTGGAAGAACTCTGACAAGCTCGTCCTCGGAAGGGATGGAATCAACCACGGTAGGTGTCGAGGGACGAAGATAGTTCCACTTCTTGAGCTGAAAGTGTGCGATGGAAATAATTATAAACGTGCGTGGTGTCGTGACGGTTGGCGAGAGACTCTACAATTTCAGATGCAAATTCATCAAGTGCAGGTGAATCCAGGAGGACGCCAAGGATTTGCTCGGTAAAGTCTGGAACTATTATAGCGCAGTAAGCGACGAGTCAATCTTCAGGTTTAAATGAGGAGTAATAAAGACATTCTTGGGAGTGTGGGTAGTCAATGCCCTGTTGGTAAAGTTTTTGAGTGTTTGGTCGACAGGAATGTTGACTCACACTCAGGCAAGTCAGAAGAGGAGATGGCGAGGGAGGAAGGTGGCCATCGTTGAATTGTAAGTAGAAGTGGAGGTGGAGGGTTCAGGGTAGACGACTTGATTGGATGTTTGTAGTCGAGGTCATGGGAGAGACGGGCAAAGAAGTGCGATTCTGAGACGGGCCTAAGCTCAAAGCCGCGGACCTTAATTAAGGTGTTAGCCGCAGTCGAGTAGCGGAATTCAGCTATTCGTGAGTGTTCAGTGACTAGGAGGAGACAGTTGCGGCCAAAGGAATTGTTACAGGGATAGGAGGGGAGCTAAACAATTTACCGCTCCATTCAAAATGTGCTGTCGTAATGGTATGGTGATGCTTGGAGGTAAGTGCTGATTGAAGGACAAGTAAAAGTAGGCGATTTGAGCGTTGTATGTGAGGGCAAAACACAGAGGAAGTGGGTTCCATGGTGAAGATTTGGTGCGTATGTAACCATGAAGCGGAGGTATACAATGCTGGGTCGCCTGCTTGGGTTGTGTCAGGTTGGAGAGAAAGTCCGCCAAGGCTTCAATGTCGAGATCTCGCACCGATATTGAAGATCCCATGCCTATAAGCACATTGAGTGAGGAGAGAATGGAGGGAGGAGGCTACAAACTGCGGATGCCGCCATGAAAGACGTAAATTTGGCAGACAAACAGCGAGGCAGAGTCTCCAATCCCGCGAGGGTACGTTAACGCAATGTTGACGATGGTAGGCAGAGACTCGAGATTCAAGGGTTGATTGAAGTGTGGGATCAGCTGAGATGAGCTTGTGAATGGCAAGAGTGCTAACAGCTTGTGCGGCTGGAGTAATGGTGGTTGCTTGGTGGTTGGTAAATTGGAACTTATCAAGATTGTCAGCGAGAAGGTCCTGTCGGTAGATGCATGCAAGGTAAAAGTCGTAAAGAGTTGGGAGATAATGGGGTGCGACGGCGCCCATGAGGCCTTCTAGATCATCAATTGTGTCGTTGTGGGATGCCAAGAGAAGAAGTTTTGACTTTCTTTTTAAGGTAGATGCTGCGGCAGTGAAATAGAAGATAACGGCGGCAACGCGAACCACATTGAGGAGGAAGAGTCGTTGCAAAGATCTTTCCAATGAGGAAGAGCTCCAGTGGATAGCACGATAACCAGAACAATAGTGCGGATTATTCGCATGTCACGATGAATGCGTTCATCCTGTACTTCCGTGAGAGTGTCTTCGAAGTGGCCGTAGTGCACTAGGCAGTCTTCACCTTGTCGATGGAGGTGTGGATAATGTGTTGCGACTTGTGTGAAGTAGAGATCCGTCGGGCAACGGAGCGATTGAGAGAGAATGAGATTTAGCATTACGTCGGATGGCAGTAACGCCTTCTGCTTGGTGCACGGTGGAGGAGCTTGGAGCTGAGAGGAAGGTGTGGGAGAGTAAGAGGGAAAGGAGGCAATGGACATCTGGAAGGTCGGATGAGAGGGTAGAAAAAGGGGCAAGTGGGCGGAGAGTCTTCGAAAGTTTGTCGACAAATTCCGAGGGTAAAGAAGGAAAAAGGCTGTTGAGAAAGCCAACAGACCTTCTCTTGTGGGTTCACTCCCAGTGTCGAGCGGGTCTGCTCTTCATCACCAATGAGTAGCTGACAGCGACTGTCAAGAAAGCTGGCGAGGATGGTTGAGTCGGCTTGGCCTCCTTGTTGGGTTTCATCATTGACCATTGACAGCGATGCTACCACTGGTGAGAAAACTTTTGGAAATGCAGGGTGTTCCCGACAAAGATCCCTCAATAGAGAACCTTGGATGATGAGGAGACATCGAAGAGTTGAGTCGTGGCGTAGAAGTTGAGAGCGGTCTTCAGGAGTGCAATCGAGGCCTGTTGCATTGTCATCCATATGGCCAGTGTTAATGCAAACTCGAGGGATTTTGTGGACTTGGTGATACCAAGGGTCCATCGCAATGCAAAAAAAAAGGAGCGAGAAAGTACGACCCATGTCTACCCCAGTGCGTAAAAAAAGAGAGAGACAGAAATGCCTATTTTGTGGAGAACCTTTCGACCGAACAGAATGTGCCGGCAGTTTATAATTACCCAATAGGAGGTCCTCAGAGCAAAGAGGACATACATTATTCAGAGGGAATTGACTCGTTCAAAAGCTTTGGCGAGGTCAGAGAGAAGAACGCTGCTAGAGGTAGACGTTTGATCCAGGAAGTGTTGAACTCTGAGGAAATTGGCAGGGGGGCTCTCGAAAGATATTAAGGAGCACCTAAGCGGGATGAAGATACCCACCAAGGGTAGGAGCAAATTGAGAGCAGGCGGCACGGTCGATGAGCCGGTTACAGGTGTTAGATAGACTTAGGGGGTAATAGTTGTCCGCGTAATCACTCTTATCAGCCTTGGGAATAAACACCAAAGATTGTAAAGGAGGAGCTGCTTGCATGTGTAAATTGAGGTGAAGTGATGTTCGAGGGCACGGAAGAAACTGAGAGGGAAAGGCGCCAAGCGGAAAACGGAAGGCGATTCGCCCAAGAGCTAAGTCAGGGGAGGTAATGATTGATTTTAAAAGTCATTGTATCCTGGGGAGGAACAAGAAGCTGTTGCGTGTAGTTGGTTAGTAAAGAAGACCAGGCGGGTGAAATGGGGTGGGAAAGTCTTGCTATAGGCCGTGCGTGCAAATGGTACCGTCAGCAGATTTGATGGCACCTTGATGGGCCCAAATCTTCAGAGCAGCTACTCTGCATTTGGTCCAAGTGGCTACTAGGGGAAGAGTGTGAAAGTTAGGTCTAGTAGGTGTAGATCTCCTTGATGATGGGAGTAGA